>OY987315.1:26100499-26288740 GCA_963920655.1 Geranium rotundifolium | reverse complement strand
TGTATATTTTATATAAATTGTATAATTTTATATGTATATATGTATAGGAATTGTATAATTAATATGTACATTTGCTAGAAATTGTATAATATCTACATTTGTATAATATGTTTTATGTACATTTGTATAATATGTTTTATATAAATTTGTATAATATGTTTTATATAGAATGTATAATATGTACATTTGTATAATATGTACATTTGCTATGTGTAGGAATTGTATAATATGTTCGGGTCAAATGTACATTTGCTATGTGTAGGAATTGTATAATATGTACATTTGCTAGGAGTAAATTTGTATAATATGTTTCATAGGAATTGTATAATATGTACATTTGTATAATATGTATAATATGTACATTTGCTATGTGCAGGAATTGTAAGCTTTAAATGTATATGTATAATATGTTTTATAGGAATTGTAAGCTTTAAATGTATATGTTCGGGTCAAATGTATATGTTCGGGCCTCGGAGCATAAGCTTTAAATGTGTATCAAATTGTATATTTGCACAATTTGTATATGTTATAGCAAATGTACGATTATATTGTCTAGATGTTTAATGTTGATGATGTTGTTGGTTTTGTTAACGTCCTTAAATGTATTGGTCTTGTTTTCAGAAGATGCGAAAAAAAGATAAGGGAAAGGGTAAGGAAATAGAGAAAGAGCCGGTCAAGAAGAAGAAATTTGTAGGATTTTCGCAGCTGTATAAGAGAACTCCTCGTGTCGAAAATCCGTCCTCTCGTGCATCGTCTGTTCGAGATGACGGTTTCGATCACAATGTCGAGCTCGACCCAGCCACAGCGGCAGCTGTGGCAGCCATACATGCGGAGGATGCAGGAGAAATGTGATCTCTGCCTGGAATAACCATAGGTCAGAGTAGACCTACCCCGTGGAAATCTGAGGTCGGTTTACGCGACCAGCTCGAGGCCCAAAGGCAGGGTCTAGATTTCTGGGCAGATGGCCTCCTAGATGAGCCTGACGAGTCTCCCTCGTCTTCTCCCCAGCATCGTACTCCCGGGTCTGCTGCCGACTCTGGTCACGAGTCGATCCATTCCTGCCCTCCTGTGGGTCCCCCACAAGATCTCGGCCTGTCAAGATGTCAACGACTAGACGAGCTGGAAGTATTTGACAGGGAGCTGTATTTTGATGTAAACACACCAGCTGAGGCTGTCGTGGACGGGTGGACACGACAGAGGAAAAGGAGGGGTGATGTTTCTACTAACTGGGAACGGGACGCGGCTGATAGTTTGGGACGGAAGAATTTAAAATTTCGATGGTCGAAGAACCTGCAACTTCCTATTGTGAAGGACTGGAAGTCACAAAGAAATACTTATGAGCGACTCGTGAATGTCACGGGGTCCATTTTTCGGTCCACTGTCCCGATTGGATATCGACAGTGGCGTGATGTGCCAGAGGAGTTGAGGATGGAGTTCATGGACAAATTGCAGGTATTTTTTTTAAAAAATATTTGTTATTCACCATTTTTTATTATTTTTCAAATATATTGACTTTTTGTTTTTTATCTCATGTAGAGCACATACGATGTAGACTTTCCCTCACCGTCACTGCTGCAATGGATAGATAAGCGAGCACGGGCCGCAAATAAGCAGCGGAAAAATGATTATAAGAGGTTCTACAATGTTTACCGTGACGTGCTTCAGCGCAATGGTATCCCATACAAGCTGGCATGGAAGAAAGACCAGTGGAGGTGGCTCGTGGAGCATTATGACTCCAAATTGATGCAGGTATTTCTCTTTAACTTGTAAACTTGTATTTAAATATTGTACTTATTATGTTTAACTAAATCTATTTTATGTATTTGGCTAGGAGTTGGGGAAGGAAATGGCTGAGCACCTAAAGAAAAAGCCAAATCACAACTCTGGTCCAATATTATTCAGAAGCTCGTCCGCGGAGTTGTCGAGAGTGAGGTAGAAAGAAGGTCTCATACCTATTTCGGCGAATATAGAGAACCACCTTCAACGGTACGCGAACGTCAAAAACAAAGAATTGAAGAAGCACCGGGTAATTTTAATAATGTATTTTATTTTAGATCCTCGGTGCCTTAAATCATATTAATGTTTTCATTATTTTCAGGTTAACGTCAAGAAATTGTTCGATGAGTGGTATGACACCCACAACGACCCGATGACGCTGGAAGAGGATGAAGACTTGATGAACCGAGCCCATATACTAACATACGGCCGTCCGCTGAGGGGCCGGTATATCAGAGGGTTCGGCAGAGCTACTATGAGGCCACCTAAGGCTAGACAACTGGGAGAGGGGAGTTCGCAAACTGCAGCATTTGTACAAAGGACAGATGAAGAAATTCAACGACTCCAAGAACAAAATGAAACGCCAGCTACACAACTCACCCAACCCCGAGAGGAAATGGTCCAACTAGTTGCCCAACAAGTGGCCCAAGAACTTGCAAAGGCATTTGGAAGAAAATTGCGCCAACACATGCGTGATCCGACCAAATTCCCAATGCCCGACTCACCGACCGACTCGGAGGATGAAGATGAAGATGAAGATGCTTAGGTTATTTTTATACTCTCGTACTCAAACTTTTTTTATAAAATTTAACATTGAAAACGTATGGATTTCGGGATAACGTTTTAACATTGAAAACATATGGTTTTGGTTTTGGCAACGTATGGATTTCGTTTTGGTAATGGTTGTTTGATATGGATTTCGTTGCTAATATGGTTGTTTGATATGGATTATTTGGTAATGGTTGTTTGATATCGTGTGAATGCTTCATGTTATAAAATATTATGGCAGGGAATTGGATATCGGGATGCCAATTTCCTGCCAAATTTTTTTTAAAATCTCTCTGTCATAAAGCTTGCGCACTTATGAATGTGCGCAGTCCTTCCTATCAACTGCGCACAACATGAGTGCGCAGTCAGAAGCTTCTTTCTTTCAACTGCGCACACAACGTTGTGCGCAGTCATAAGCTAACGACTGTGCATGTTCATATGCGCGCAATTGTAAGCTTCTAACTGTGCACAATGTGCGCAGTCGTTAGCGTCTAACTGCGGCTTACCGACAATGCGCTAACGACTGCGCACCGTGCGCCGTCCTTACCTTATACCTGCGTTTTTTGGCCTCCCGCCTGCGCGTTGGGTGCGCCGTCCTTGTGACAAAACTCTTGTAGTGATCACACTCTGTACTTATGTGTGTTGCACTCTTTTTCACTTATTCAGGATTTGTTATGTGTTTTCTCAACTAAGTTGGTTTTCTTAACTAAATTTTGGTTGCACTTTGAACCAACATTGCGTATAATTTACAGAATAAAATCGTAAATTTGATAGAATGTCTCTTATTTTCATCGTGGTGTACAAGAAGCTAATTCTAACAAAATTTAACCAGCAAATAGACAGAGCCCATAATCAAAATAAATTTTGTAAACAAAAAAAACTTGACCTCCGGTACTTGATTTCTGGGAGAATTTAGAAAGATTATATTTTGAACTTTTTACATTACAATTCGAAATAATTGAATTATTTTAAAGTTTGAGATAATGACATGAAATTAAGTGATGATGGAAAATAATGACATATTGTGGTTATCCTAATAAAAAAGAGTTATATACAACTCAGTCTCCTATTCATTTGTTCAATTACATTAAAATAAGATTCTATAATATATTTTTCTGAAAGTTTCCGTAATTGAATTATTTGTCAATGCTAATTTCAAGGGAAAATAAAAATAAATTTGGAAAGCATAAGCCCACGTTTTTCCAACGAGATATGATGAGATCTCTAATCAAATCAAATACAAATATATATGTACACCAAAACGATATATCGCCGGGTTATTAAAATGACGCGACAAAATGGAAACGAAGACCAACTTGACTGACGGTGTGAAAGCTTTAAAAGAGAAGGTAGTACACGCGTCCGAATGCTAAAATACGCAGCATGCGCACTGGAGAGAATTAAAATTTCCATTTATAGCCTAAATTCTAATCCAAGTCTCTTTGTCTCTATTTATATTCATTCTTCTGTGTATATATATATATATGTGGTCAAAAGCACTGAGTGACTCTGTTGTTGAGAGAGAGAGAGATAGAGAGAAATTGATGAGTGTATTGGGACGATGATGGAGTGGGAGAAGGTAAATCAGCAGCAGAGCGAGGTTGGGAATGGATCATGCGGAGGAGCAGGAATGGTGTATGTGAAGGTGATGACGGACGAGCAGTTGGAGACTCTTCGCAAGCAAATTGCTATTTACGCCTCCATTTGTGAGCAGCTCGTCGATATGCACAAAACCCTCTCTGCGCACCAAGATCTTGCAGGTCTAGTCCACCCTCATCCTCTCTATTTCAATACTATCTTGCATTTTTAATTATACCTTTTTAATTTCAGATCAAGGCCTAACGCTCTTCTGTTTATTTAACGATGATGATGATGATTTTAGGTTTTCTGATGTTGGTTTGACCTTTCACACGGCTTTTATGAACTAGGGTATATTATTATGCAAAAGATAACTTTGTTTGGTTTGCACTCATAAATGTGGAAAATTTCAAGTAATGGTCCAGAATCCTGTTAGTTTCTGGGGTTGTAGATTTCAGATGTGCTTTGTATTTATGTGAGCTTTTTAGGGTCCTGCTTTTAATTTTCATGCTCAAATCTCTTTCGAGTCTTGCTCTCTTATGGATTTGACTTGATAAGTAGGCAATGAATTGTAAATGGGTTTTTTAATCAAGAATGATGAGCTCTTTGGCATGGTTGGTGCAAATGATAAATGAATATCATTTGAAACTTGCAAAATTAGTCATATGGGCCGTGTTCTTTTTATTTGTTCATCACAGTGCATTCCCACTTGTTTCTGTGTGGGCCAGACAATCAATCAGTCAAAGATGAGATGTTTTTAAGCGGCCAAATGCTGAATTTAAATATGCATATACTAATTATTCATATAATTGTGGCCATCTGATGGTGTGAATTTAGGTACTTGATTGGGATCATTCACTTTTCAAATTTCCAGATGATAGGATATAACACTATTTGCATCAGGGCCAAAATTAATGTTATAGCAAACTGGGGAAAGGGACTTACATCTAACTTTGAATTTTAATGGTATGTCTTAATCTTTGGGAATCAACCTACTCGTTGCTAGTTGAGTGGGGTATGTGTGAATGGTAATGAAAGTTCCATATGGTCTCCAAGTCAACCTTGGGACTTCTGTGTGTACATCAATGTCAATTGGCTCTTTTCACTCCCGCCCTTTCAGATTATGATTAGAATTTCATTTTGAATATTTTTACTTTAATCCTTACTCATTTGGTTAGACATTTGCTTACTTTGCTTTACAAGTGGATCTGAGAGTACACACTTAGTTATTCTGTATTTTTGTATTCCAGTGATGAATAATATGGTTCACGATATTTTCTTATACATCCAGACGCGTTTCTTCCTATATATGCAGTGAGTAGTGGGGACCATGGTATCAACTGTCTTCATTTAGAAGACATCTGTGAAATGAATATTGAAATGGTTACAAACCTTTTACTCTGCTGTAGAAATATGCTAAATTAATTTTTAAGTTTCTGAGTTGAAATGTCCTATAGCAACTGAGAAAGATGACGTGCTTCATTCCCCTACTTATTGAAAGAAGCTGCGTATTTGTTGAAAATGGTTTTGCTCTAACAAAAATTGTTGGTCAGGAGTGAGGCTGGGAAATCTTTATTGTGATCCATTAATGACATCTGCTTGCCACAAAAGTACAACTAGACAACGCTGGACTCCAACTCCAGTGCAGCTAAAATTTCTAGAGGATATCTTTGATCAAGGGAACGGAACACCAAGCAAGCAAAGGATAAAAGAGCTAACCTCTGAACTGAGCCAGCACGGCCACATTTCAGAAACAAATGTTTATAATTGGTTCCAAAACAGACGCGCTCGTTCGAAAAAGAAGCAAGTGATCTCTGGACAGAACAATGCTGACTCTGAAGCAGAGACTGAAGTGGACTCGCCCAAGGAGAGAAAGACAAAGCCAGAGAGTTTTCAGTCCCAACAGAACCCGGCTACAAGAGCAGATGATATGTGCTTCCACAGCCCCGAGATAAGCTCCGAATTGCATTTCTTAGATCCGCCCACCAGTAAAGTGAATACTATGTTTCCTTCAGATGGCAGCTTAAAGCCTACTAGGGGTTTAGAGCAAATGCCTTTCTACGATGATATGCTATCAAATCCAAGTATGTAGATTCCTGAACCTGACTTACTTTTCATTGCTTAACCATGTAATTCCAGAACTTGCATTTTGATACGGGCATTACATTGCATCAATTTGGATAGTTGGGGGACTAAGTGTCAAGAATTTGGACAGTTGAGGATTATTTTGCAACTTTCTTGATTCACTGGCACTGTTCTTATGTCATGAAATATGTCACGTATATATATAAAAGGAAAATTCCACCCAACCCCTCTTAACTGTACATGAAATTCACTTAAACCCCTTTAACTTGAAAATCAGCTTCTGAAGTCACTTCAATTTGAAAATATTTTATTTTAGTGAAATAACAAAAATACCTTTGCATTAAAAATTAAAATAAATAAATATGATTTTGAATTTTATTTTTTACAAAAAACAGTTTTTAGTATTAAATATTTTTAAAAAAACAATTTTTATAGAAATTAATGAAATAAAAATGATGTGTAAAAATTATTTTTATAAAAAAACTTTAAAAAAATTATTTTTACAAGTACCAGAATTTTGTTCTTTATTTTCTAAGGTGAAAAAAGTAGAAAAAACATTTTAATTATTTATTTTCATCTTTTTAATACAATTGAGCATTAGGATAATTTGTTTAAATGCACTATTTTGGTTAAGACCATAGTAAGGTTTGATCTATACTTGAGTTTTAAATAGTTTTTTTGTTTCGATCTGTGCTAAAAAATTCATCAAATCTTGATTAACATTTGTCTTAGCCTATAGAAGGGAGCCCATATCTACTTTTTCATGATTCTGGTCGAAATGAAAATGATTACTGATAACGATACCTTTGTTTTATAGAGAAATTTTTGTTGATTACCTCTTCTGCTTTTGACATATTTTGTGTACATGGCAATGTAATTATTTGACTTAGTGAGTGCGGTGTGGGTCTTGTCTTGTTACTGTGATGGCTCCATTACAATTTAATATGCATAAATTAATGGCTATGCTGAGTTCTTATGCTAGGCCGGTTCTCTCTGTTATGGTATGAATTTCAAAATCAAATCGCTCACTTTTAGTTGCCAAAGTTTTGAACATGGACCTCCCATTATCCTATTTCTTCTCTGCGGTTCCCAACTATTTAGTTTCAAATTGCATTGTATCCTAATTTATATCAACTTTATTTCAATTAGTTTGAAGTTAATATGGAAGTCTGGTTACAAAGTTAATAAATTTACATATAATAAAGGGATTTTTTTTGAAAGAGAAAACTGCATTAACCATTAAGAACAGGGAAAATTTGGGATAGATAAGGGAGGACAATCCCTGTCCCTAGCTCTCAATCAGAATTTACAAAATCGCCTGAGCCAACAAATAGGAAACCCTATTATCAGATCGTTTCACGAAAACAACCTTTAGCGTAGGCGGAGAAGACCACCGCACAACCCTCGGATGTGGCCTCTGGAAGTAATCGATACGCTAGAAATACCACTTTCTCCAGAACAAACTTATCTCCTTTCGAAACAGTATAATTTCTTCTATCTTAAATAGTCCACCAAAAATGTCAGAAGGAAAGGAGGAAGCACATGAAACCTGCAAGAAATCTTCCACGGTTCGATGTCTCAGGTCGGCGCGGAGCCTTCAACATAAACAACCTCCTCCCCGCGGTCGACGAACCAGAGAGACGAGAAGATGAGTTTCTCAATTTTTCTATGGGTAAATTTCACATAACCTCCCTTAACTATACGCGTGTCTCACATGCCCCTCCTTAACTACAAAATCAACATGTGAGGTGCCTTAACTATCCTTTTGTGAAATGACGAAAATACCCTCGTATTTGAAAAATTAAAATGAATAAATAAAAATGATTTTGAACTTTTTTTCTAATTTTCTCGTTGTGAAAAATAAAAAGTAAAAAAAATATTTTAGTATTAATTATTTTATAATAAATAAATTATTTATAAAAATAAATAAAAATAAAAAACGATGTTTAAAAATAAATTTTTATTTTTAAATTTTTTTTATAAAAAAAACTTTTTAAAAATTATTTTTACTACTAACAAAATTTTATTCTTTATTTTTTACAACGAGAAAATTAGAAAATAAGTTCAAAATCATTTTTATATATTTATTTTAATTTTTCAGATACAAAGGTATTTTCGCCATTTCACAAAAAAACTGAACATAATTTTGAAAAAAGTAAAAAAAAAAAAGGTAAAGTGGGATTTTTGGATAGTTAAGGCACCTCACATATTGATTTTGTAGTTAAGGAGAGGCATGTGAGACACGCGTATAGTTAAGGGGGGTCATGTGAAATTTACCCTTTTTTTATTTGAAAAGATCAAAAGATCCTTTAACAAGATTTTAAATTCTTTACTCAATAAAGGTAAATTCGTCATTTTATATTTATCAATTAATTATATTATTTAAAATGCAGTTTTTTATTTGGATTGTAAACAATTGTTTTGCCCTTAAATTATATGCACAAATTGTCACTCAGTTAAGGATAAATGGACATTTCATACATCGTATAATTATAATGTTGCTTAAAAATAATTGAGATATCTGTAAAATAAATAATTTAAGTTAGGGTACTGAATTTGAAAACATGTATACTTAATACATTGATATGTTATTACCCCTTAAATTAAAATGGACATGAATATGTTCCAAATTGGCCTGAAGTTCAGTGTTTTGCATCAATATAGTCTTAAACTACCGTTCCGTTCAAATTTAATCATCTTAAAATTTGTTCTGATATTCAAACTTTGGAATAAGTTCTCTAAACTTTATGACTAAAGTGAAGCAAAATCAAGTCAAACTCCAGGAATAATTTGGAAGTTAACTCTAAGAACTAAAAGAAAACACAATTATGGGAACAAAACCCCTGGAATATTTTGGAGCATCTCCCGAGGTTGTTTCTTGCTCCAGTAGTGTAGACCGTGTAGTCTTTTCCTTCCTATCAACAACTTTAAATATCTGCTGTGACATGATAGAGAAAATCCTTTTTTAAACCATGCTCCAGTAGTGTAGACTATGAGATGACTTTCTCCTCATCTTTTTATTCAGAATACTCCCCATTAAGATAATCCCCTGCAAGCTGATTAATAATTCATTGAAAAACATTAAGATGATCTGTCAACGGAGCCCCATCATGATACTTCAAACTCATCATCTGCTTTATCAAGAACAACTTATTATTGCCAGTCTTTCGAGCATATAACTGCTCAAGCTTACTCCATAAACTGCATGCATGTGTCTCTCCACTAACATGATTCAAAACATTATCATTCACCCACTGTCTAATACAGCCACATACTTGACGATGCAATAAATTTCATTCATCATCAGATTTGTTCTCAGGTTTGGCTTCACTGAAAACCGACAGATAATAATCCTTCATATAAAGAAGATCTTCCATATTCTCTTTCCAGATATGATAATTTGAACCATTCAAACTAACCATTCTGCTTGTATTAGCTTCCATTATTTAACACAAGATACCGATTAAATAACCTTCACTCTGATACCACTTTGTTCGGAGAAAAACGAATATAATATAATAATTAGATGTAGCAGAATTAAATAACTCTCCACACCTGTGAAAATCTCGTAGGAATCTATCAAGCAAAGCAAATCAATCAAGCTAAAAAAATATAGCAAACAAGAACACAAAATAGGCACGCACAATTTTAGCGTGGAAAACCTTCTCAAGGCAAGAGAGGAAAAACCACGGGACCCTCGAGGCCGCTTAATCTCCACTATCAATATAATGGGTACAATGAGTTTTCTCTAAATACAATTAGAGGATCACAATATCTCAAGATTAACTAATCTTGGCTCAAGCCACAATTACAATAAAGAGTAGAGAAACTTCACCGTATTGGTAGCACACGATCGGAAAATTGTATCAAATCACTCGGACCTCCAAACGCAAATTCCAATAGTCATAACGTAGTACCACGTCTTCCGAACACCCTGTCCAAAATTCAGCACGATCCAACAGTGGATGGACCTCCGATCGGACTCATGAACCTTGCTGGTCGACCTTGAAAGTAGCAGAAAATTCTGCACGAATTTCACTCTATTCATCTCTTGAATTGACCTTATTTCATTCTCTCTATTGCCTCCTATTTGTAGGCAAGTAATTAGGGTTTCTTTCTCCATGTAGGATATTAACCACATGGGTTTTGGGCCTCCACTTACTTAATAAATGCCCAACAGTAGCACCTTGGTACTTCGACAAGGATGTTGGTCGAATTGCATTAACCAATGGATGTACATAAATTATATGAATTAGTGAAAGCAAAATTGTATGCATATTTTAGACCTGGCTCTTCTAGGTTATCTTGCACCACTAACACATGGGTATCTAATTAGAGCATCAATTATATGTGCTTGACAACTCATTTCATCGACGATGAATGAGTTGCATAAAAACTCGAATTTTTGTTCTTTAGTCTGTCACAAGGGTTAGTATATAGAGAGCACCATTTGGGTGGAAACATTTGCGGAAGGAATTGGCAGAGGAATTCGAGATCGCCGATTACGGGTTCGAAAGGAAAGAGTTGAGTTTGCAGGAGATGATGAGTGAGAAAAGGTCGGTATGAGAGTAGATTGTAAAGGAGAAACAGTTGGAGAAGACCGAGTTGGAGGAGATTGGGTTGTGGTGGTTTGGGGATATAATACTGGAAATGGAGCCTGTGATTGAAAGTGAATAAAGTAAGGAGCATGAGTTCTAATTATTTAGGAACTCCCACAAATCATTATCTTATTGAATTCGAAAGATACAACTATTTCAAATCTGAAAAATTCCAAACGAAGACAATTTAGGGATAATTTTTTTGAGGATTAGGAATTTGATGTTGATTTGTGATATGAAGATACGTGTTGGGAAAAATTGGTCATCAGTTTGGCTAATTTAGACAAAACTACAAGACTTGATCAAATAGAGACATTTGTGGAGATTGAACTGAAGAAAGAAGATACGGGCAGAGTCTTAGGCACTAAAATCATGCACATTGATCTGATTTGGTCATGTTCAGTTGTTTTCAGACGTTGGTTTGGTTCAGGCCGGTCAAAAGTGATTTAGAGCCGGTTCGAGACAAAATAATTTTTCATAACTTTTTCTTTAAGAAAACACTAAATATTTGAGAGAAGTTTCTCAAATTTATGCAAACTTTCAAGTTTTGCTAATGAAAAAATATGAATTTTGTTGTAATAACTTTAAAGTATAACTTTGAAATATGACATTAAAATGATTTTATATCTGAAGTTTGTAGTAATGATTAATATTTTATATCTATATCTTAAAATTTTCTTATTACTTTTTTTTTAAGGAAAATTTTCTTATTTCTTTCATATGGCATAATATATATTTTTATCAGATAAGTATATAATCTATTTAATATAAACTAAAAAAAAGTAGAAAAATAGAAATCTGTTTAGTCACGCTCAGGCTCCCGCGCCTAGGCTCACAGAGGCTCTTTCCGACTAACTGGCGCCTAAAGATTTTTATAACCCTGGTATACATCCATCATATGAATATTAATGAATGAAAATGAAAAATAATGATTAATATAAAAACAAATTATGAAATGTTAAGTCATCATCAACACAGTCAACAGCTATAAGATGCCATCCAATAACGTGAAGTAGAGTGTAAATCCAGATCTAAATAAATGCAAGGAAAAAAGCTACACTCAATTATTTTTGACGATTACTAGCCTAGCATAAAATAGAAAATCACAAAACTAAAGGATATTTGTTTTCCTCAATATTAACAGCAATTGTATACAAGACATTTATTTTATAGGAAAAGAATATTACCTTAAAAATGAAATGAAATAACTATGTTGAAAATCAAAATAAATAAATATATAAATAATATATGGTGACAATTAAATTATTCTTTCTTGATTCAAATTCATTTGTGTGTACAAACTTTAGTATTGATTTATGGGACAAGAGTCCAACTAAATAAAAACAAAAGAAACATAGAGCCAAAGTTTCATAGGCAATAAAGATATGGTGTAGGATTTGAACTTACGTGTAACTTTTTTTATGGTACCTGTGTGGCTACAGCACTCTTGAAAACAGGACCCAATCCATAACAATGGCCTACCAGTACCACCACATCCACTTGAAGAGGACAGAGAAAGATGAATATAGGTTTCTCGATGCCTAGAACATGAATTCCAGCTAATTCGCTGGTAATCAAACTGAACAATTAATAATGGTTAGGCTACTAAGAACTTGAAATAAATGAACCAGCAAGCAACTTTAATCAACATTTAGCTTTGTGAATTCAATACTCACACCAGGTAATATTTTCTAAGTAAACGATATAGATAATTGTTTCGAGTTAGATGGTCACGAAGCACCCGTAGCTCAGTTGGTTAGAGCATTTGCTTTACACGCAAAAAGTCGTAGGTTCGACCCCTATCTGGTGCATACAGTTTTTGTCTTACTTCAGTCATTGTCCACAGTTTCAGCAATCTTCCGCTTCTTACAACTCCCTGGACACCCCTGATGCCACCAAATCTGCATTTCTGCAGAAGAAACTTATAACTTTTGGAGTTTGTTAATCAAACCATATTAAAATGTTTCATAATGATGCATTTGTTCAAATAAAATATTTAACGAACTCAGCTCGGCCTAGCATTTCACATTTATTTGTCAAAACAAAATTCCCCTTTGTCATGCCACCAGGCCTACATTCCTTGTAAATCTGCATTTTTGCAAAATGAGATGAATTATTTTCTTGCCTGTGCTGGAGAAATCACTCCTTGGGTTTACGTGTGATTCACCTTCAAGACAAACATCAATATTCAAGTAGCCATCATTATAGCAAACATGAACCAATTACCAGATACAAGTTGACAGCAAGAACTTGATATGTAGCTGTATATATGTGCACAACAACTGAGAAGTCAGCTCAGAGCCACAACCATTCAATTACAACCAAAGTAATCATATTCAAAGTAGATATTTAAACTACAGGGCTTAGGAAAATAAAGCAATTATACCATATGAATAGATTAGATTATATATCCTATTGCATTACATGCCTATAATTCAACTTACTCCAATGTGCACTCGTTTGGTTCTTTGATTAAGGAGGCCAAAACAAATATATTTGTCCAGTTGGATCCAAATTATGGTGACGACACATTTACTAGTCTGGTAAAAGTATGAATTTGGATTTCAGAAACTTTTTTGTAAGAAAATTTGCACAAACATGTAATCATAATCAACCCACAAGAAAAAGTAACAAGGGAGGTAATGTAATTGAAGAATGGAGATGAGCGATCAAAAGCGAAAGGGTGGGAAGAGAGAGAGAGGGTACGATACAACGAGCTTGGGAGGAGTTATACATTAATAGTGTGTGCATGATTTTACAAGCGATCGTGGTTTTGACCTCCATTACATCCCTTCCTTATCCTCCACTCAAAATTAGAATCACCTGATTGACCCAAGATTCTTCTTATGTGAGTGGAGAATCGAATCAAAAATCTCTCACTCGTTTAAACAGCAGACTGCGAATGTTTGTCACCGTGGATAGAACAACCCACCAAAAGTTAAATCCAACTGGCCTAGGCGAAGACTAAACAGAATTATATTTTTTTACTTACCAACACAAGTTGGGCTAAGTGGTAAGGACCTCATTTGACACATGTGAGGTCCTTATTGCTGATAAATTTTTTTTATTTTCCTACTGTTTTTTCTAATTTATATACTTATGTAATAAAAATATATTATGTGATATAAAAGTAATTAAAATATAAAAATATTTCAAAATCATATATTAATGTTTAATTTTTAAGTAATAATTTAAAAAAATTACAACATAACTCATATTTTAATTAATAAAACTTAAAAGTATACGTACCAAATGCATTAACTTGAGAAACTTCTCAAATATTTGACCTTTTTATAAAAATTTTAAATATTTTTGGCCCAAACTAGTTCAAAACCGGCCCTGAACCAATCTGGACCAGCCCTGAAATAATTTTTAGCAACGCGACTTCTTTAGAATTATAATTTTGTCACTTAACATTTTTGTTAACTTCCGTTAAATTTGAATGTTAAAAAGAACCAAATGTTTTTCAAAAATGTCATTTGTAACTCATCTTTCTCTCTCTCCACCTCAATATTGCAACAACTTCAAATTTCTTCCAACTAGGTGTGAGCACTTTGGATCCGGAACCGGAACCAAAGAATCAGCGGGTAACAGTTCTGGTTCTGGTTCTAAAATTGAAAGAACCATAAATATTTGGTTCGGTTCCGGTTCTTAAAATATAGAACCGGTGGGTACCCAGAATAAGACCGTTCACTAAATAATCATCGAACCACCATCAATTTACATGAACAATAGAGATAGAGTACGTGAACCGAAGAATAAACCGAGAATGATATGTTACTTATATTTTATCTGTTATTTTATTAGCGAACTTTATTATTCGATTGAGTTTAATAATGAAGTCTTAATATGTTTTTCGTTAGAATTTTTAATAATTATAAATTTCATGTCTTGCCTAAATATCGGATCAAAATCTTCTAATTTGTACCTTAAGCCACATCTAAAGCCGCATGATTAACAACATTAAAAAATCGATCGATTCTAACGGGTAGAACCGGAGAACCGAATCGGAGAAACGAGTCTAGAACCAGAACCGGCCCATTATATAATGGTTAGGTTTTGGTTCTTAATTTTTGAGAACCAAGGACTCCGCATCGGTCCGGTTCTGGACCCATTCCCATCGCTACTTCCAACATAAGATGGCAACCGGTTGGGTTTGAGCAAACCCGTACCTGTTGGCTTCGAACGGGTGCTGACCGACCCAATGTGAGCGGGTGTCCGACCGGCTCAAAACCCTCAGGGTACGGGTTTTTTTTTCCGAAACACAACTTGAAAAATATAATATAATATATAAATTTATTTTTAATTATTTATATTATATTATAGGGTACTTCCAATTCAGTACCCAAAGTTTACCTCATTTCGAAATCAGTACCCCAAATTTGAAAATTTTGTTACAAGTACCCAAATTATTTTTAAGTTACACTTATGGTAAATTGTGTCAAATATAACAGAATTAATCTGTAACAATCTAAAATTATGATTTGAAATCAATCTGATATGACTGGTCTCATTATTAATAATTAAAATAATATTAATTAAATAATACTAATTATTATTTTAATTTAAATATTTATATTATCCTTCAAAATTGTTTATCTTTCGATTCTCTTCGATTTGATATACTATGAGCCCGAAACGGAGCTCGTACGAGAGAGTTATTCCAATCGTAAGTTTCACTATAATATTAATAATTATTACTTTGTATTAATAATAACAATAATAATAATAATATTGAAATAATAGTTAATATTATTTTTATCACTAATAATTAAACCAGTCAGACCACATTTGAACCGGTCAAATAACACTTGAACTGGTCAAACCAGACTAATTTTAAATCATAACTATTGAGAGCATTTTAGACTTTTTACAAATTAATTATGTTAATTTTCAAACTTGAGGTACTGATATTGAAATGAGATAAACTTAGGTACTGAATGGAATTACCCCTATATTATAATATAATATATAAAAGTTTTTAAAAGGTTAAATGGTACGGGTGTGGGTGTGGATTGGAATCGGATTGGGTGTAGGTCAACCCGCCTCCGCCCCAGTTAAAAACCCGAACCCGAATTTCTTTAGGTTTTGCTTGTTTCAATCAAGGCGGGTAACTTCGGGTATCTGTCGGGTTCGAATTTTCTTGTCATATATATACCAACACCATTTACATTATAAAATGGGCTAATAATAGATTACATACTCAACACTTCAATTTTTGGAGTCCCTAAATACTCAAAATTCATTGATTGATTTCTTCAATGAATTGTTTGTATATGAGATTTTTGACGACAATGGTGATGACGGATCTGGGTAACAAACACTTTGGTGCTCGGTATATTAATAAGAGCAAATAAAATGAGAAGTTCATACAAAATAAACTATGGTTTAATTCAAGGGTTTGGTTGTTAGATCCGGGTCATTCATAAGCATGAAAAATACGACATAAATCTATTATTAATTACAACACTAAGATAAATAAAATTATACAAATCAAATCATCAACAATAAAGTATATTGTTAAGATTAAATTATATCTAGATTGCGTGGAAATATGATTTACCATCACGATAGTTGATTCTACCTAGGCCCGATGATCCGGTTCCTCAAGACGTGTTATTGCACCGTATGAACAATTGTCTCCAAAGATGCAACTAAGATGGCAAAAAAACTCGAACTCGACGGGTACCTGATGAACCTGCCCCGATTGAGACAGATATAACCCAAAAAAAATCGGGCCCGAGTTGGGTACGGGTTTTTGTCCGGGTGCGGGTCGGGTACAGGTTGACCTACACCCGCGTTTCCAACCCGCACCCGTACCATACAAAAACTTAATTACTTTATTAATTATATATAATTATTTTTTAACGAAAAAACATTAACGCAATTTTCAATTAAAGCAATTATGTATATGATTATATAGGGATACATTCAAATGAGAACCAAAAGTTGCGTGCGAATCACTCAAATGAAACGAGGGGCGTGTATTTTTCTATAACTTAGAGGGGAAAGTGTTACCCGTCGAGAGAAGGGGTGTTACGAGGGATTGTAAGAAAAAAAAAGTTTTTTTTTGTCTGTCATGATAATATTATGAATAAATGTCTTGATAATGAAAACACAGTTATAAAAATACACGACATAATAATGAAAATACATAGCTTAATAATGAAAATACATGACATAATAATGGAAACACGGTTCTCATAGGTTCGCACAAGACCTCCTGGTTCGCACGAGATCATGACCCTAATTATATACGATATGTATTAAAAATTACATATATTATTATATATTATAAATTTTGGACAATTTCAATTTGTTTTTTGCATTTTGGAGAGTTTTCGAGTCGAGTTTCGGGTAAAACCAGCACCCGAAGGGTCTTGAGCGGGGCGGTACCCGCTCACTTTGAGCGGGTTTTTTCCGGGTCGGGTACCCGTTCAAATCCTTCGGGTACGGATACGAATTTGGTCAAAACCGCCCCAAACCCGACCCGTTGCCATCCCTAGATACAACTAGTGGCGGATCTAGAAAAATTTTCAAGGGGGGGGGGGCAAAATTTTACACTAAAAATTTAATTAATCAATCATTCAATAATATATTTAATTAAAATAATAATTGTATTAATAAAATAATTACTAAATTATATAACAAAATTTAATTCGAGTTTGATTATTTATTTTTTTAGTTGAGTTTGAATTTAACTTTCATGTATATATAAATACAAAGTGAGTCGGTTCGCGAGCTTTTCAAACTCTAGTAATTTGGTCTCGAGTTTGATTTGTTTATGAAACGATCCACTACTACACTTAATATCTGCATAAATTTGCTTTGAAAATTGACAATTTCTAATAATTAGTAAATATAATAGACCAAACAAAAATTTTAATAAAAAATGAAAAAACAGTTTAACTTAAAAGAGTAGGCTCATAAAACACAACTATACAAATAAGATTAGGCCCATAAATCATTAAAAAAATACAACTATTAAAAAGTTTGTCAATTCCAAGGTTTAAACCTATGACCTCATTCATAAATACTACTCCTTTAACACTAAGCCAAACAACTTTTGTTGTTAAGTTGCACAGTTTTTAAATACATATCATAATTTAAGTGGGGGCATAACCAATTTTCGGAAAAAAATTATATGACTTTTTTTTCGAATTCCCGGGCCAAGGGGGGGCAGTTGCCCCCCCTGGATCCGCCACTGGATTACAACGGTAGATTTCACTCGAACTCGAACCCTGCCAAGAGGGCATAACCAATCGAAAGAGAATTTGGCCGAAAAAAATGAATAGAGTTTTAGTTTCTATCTCTTATAGACGAAACCCTAATCCTAGCAAGAAGCGAAGTCATATAGAGCATCGAGTTCTAGAGGAAAATGGACTTGTTGAAACAATACAAATTAAATTAATTAATCTAACATTACTTTTATTTTAATTCAATGTTTTTCCAACAATCCTCACATGAATGAAAATAGAATTTGAATGGAATTTTTATTTGGTGCTAACTTTCTACAGTTTATGTCTACATAAGATACGTCGGATACAACCTTGAATCTTCCCTTGTGAAAGTACTTTTAACTTACTAACTGATATACCCCACACAGATACCAACACGATTTTTGGTTCTCATGGTTATATTCCTTATAATCATGAACAACTCATGATTCAAGAGCTTAAGAGCTTTAAGACATGTTAGTCTCTCATAAAGTGGCATCACTTTGCTCTCACACAAGTGATTTCTTTTGTTCAACTATGTGATGCACAAAGAATCATAAAAAAATATAGTTTAACCTTAAAGAATTCAAACTTCTCTACACCAAATCCTAACTCCAAACTCAAGCTTCTCTCTCTACAATCTTCACGCACTCTCTCCATCCTCCCTGGATCCCAATATATCTCTATCTAATAAAAATGTAATTAGACTATATATACAATTTCATTAAAGGAGGAGAAAATCATATTTACATATGGAATCACACTTAGGCGCGAGTGACTGGTCGGCAATAGATATGATGGACACCCTGTCACCTCTTGTGCCGATTCCACCTCTCTATGCACAATTTTTTGGTTTTGAGTTGATGGCCTAGAGAGACGGGTTGGCGACCATGTCTACTGGACCCGTCTCTTGAAGTCCTGAAAGTAGCGTCTCTCCGGAATTCTATCATGCACTCGATGGGTTGAATATGTGGAGTGACGACCCTTCCACCTAGCCCCGCCTCATGCTTCAAGTTCGTCGGTTACTTCAGTCCGGCTATTGAGTGTTGGGGTCAGAAAAACATAGGCCCGTCTCCCTTAGAGTGGAAAGTTGAACTTCTTGGAAAATCTGTCATGCTACCAACGAGTTGGGGAGATGAGGTGGGCAGTCTTCTAGCCCCATCTCTTGAAGCCTGAGACATCTCACTTTTGATCACAATATTTTACCTTCAATTATGACCCATTTTCCTGCAAATTCAGCTAACACTTTCGTAAAGCACATGTAGTATAAAACTGACTAAACCGAGACAAAATCAAGTTTAAATGCCAAGATTTACCTCAAAATGAGGTGAATAGTATGATAAAATGGTTCTCAACTACTCCTCAAAAGCCCCGGTCTTTTGAAAGATCGATGTGTTTACGCTCTTCTCGTTGTTGATTTTGGTCAACAATGCCTTTCCAAGCTTCTGGGTCGATAAGTAGGTCCCACTGCACGGGTCATTGATGTAGGTGAAACGGGTTCAGCCCCCTCTAACCCGTCAACTGGCCCAAGTAGACCCAAGTTGGATTTTTTTTATCTGTCACCCGTCCAAATCGTAACGGATTGAGTCTTAAGGTGGGTTTTGCGGGCAAATATGCTCACTCCTGTCTGATAGTCACAAATGATTCTTAGTCACGCTAAACATCAATTAATTGATGACGTTGAGATTGACGTTAAGGTCTTGCAAGAGGGCAAAAGCAGAAGCAATCATGTGACTACAAATCACGCACAAGGAGGGAAATGAATGAAGCAGGAGAGGACCACAAAAGCACCAACCAACCACTTGTAAATATTTCACGTTTCATTTCATTAACAACCACTGAGATCTCTTTCACTATTCTTGTTTGTTTTATAGGCTGTGCTCCACAATTAGATGGTGCTCCACTAGCCACTAATTGACCACAATGCACATTCACTTCCCTCCAAATTGGAGGGTTCCTCAGGAATGGATTTACCACTACAACAGTAGTGGGCTGGTCTTCCTCCTCACTCAGCCTGCACCTGAGCCCATCCTTGACCCCGTGAGTTACTTATAGTTCCTCCTGTCCCCAGCTCTAAAGTTTTGATTTTTATCTATTTTCTTGCCATCAAATCCCTCTCTTTTCATGGAATCCCTTCACATCTCATGCCTTTCTGTCTTCTAGATGATAGACTGATCTGGGTTCTTGGGTTTTCTCTTCTTTTCCCTTTTCACTTGCTGGATAAGGTCTGTGTTTGTTAGCTCAACACCCCCTGAATAGGGGCTTTTGCTCTTTTCCTGACTAGATCTAGATATTGCTCATAATTTCTGGGAGATACATAGTTATGTCACATCTTCTTTTCAACTGGTTAGGGAGATTGATCACTCATACGGAATAATTTATCGTAAAATAATTTAACTTTGAGCTTCTATATGCACTGTTTCTCCCTCTAGTTCTTAGTTCTTTTCCCTTTATTATATTGTTTGTTTGCATATTTTTCAGTGTTTGTTGTCATTAACTTGCTTGCTTATTTCTTTCTCCATGAATGTGGGAGGGTTTGAATTTGAATATATAATCTGGTATTTGTTTCGTTTTCAGTGTCTTGCTCATCATGTATATAGTTTGGTTTCTGGCGTTGACGATTGCTTGCAATGGGTTTGTTTCACATGGAGCCATTGCAAGACCTAGTGTTGTTAACATTGGGGCTGCTTTCTCTGAGAATTCTGCTATTGGTAAGGTTGCCAAAGTAGCAATGGAAGCAGCATTTGAAGATGTCAACTCCAATTCATCGATTCTCAGTGGCACTAAGTTGAACCTTACATTTCAGGACACCCACCGCAGCGGATTTCTTGGCATTGTTGAAGGTGCGCCCACATAACATTTCTTGCACACCATTTCATTTCGATGAGTCTCTCAGAAGCTCATATTTTGTTTCTTGATTACAGCTCTAAAATTCATGGAGACGGACACTGTGGCCATAATTGGCCCCCAGCAATCTGTTACAGCTCATGTGGTTTCACATATTGCAAATGAGCTTCAAGTCCCTCTATTGTCCTTTTCAGCTACAGACCCTACCTTGACTCAGCTTCAATTTCCCTTCTTTATAAGGACATCACAGAATGACCTGTTTCAGATGAACGCCATAGCAGATATGGTAAGCTACTACGGATGGAGGGAGGTGATAGCAATCTATGTTGATGATGATCATGGGAGAAATGGGATTGCAGCGTTAGGAGATAAGCTCGTGGAGTCCCGTTGCAAGATCTCATACAAAGCACCAATGAGCACTATTTCAACACAGGACAACATCACTGATGTCCTAGTTAAGGTAGCTTTGACTCAGTCTCGGATTCTTGTTCTTCACACTTATCCCGACAGTGGCCTAGCTGTGCTCAATGTAGCAAAGCGCCTTGGCATGATGGAAAGTGGATATGTTTGGATAGCCACCAATTGGCTCTCTACTATCCTGGATACAGATACTCCTCTCCCTTCGGAGACGATAAATGTGATACAAGGAGTCCTTACACTGCGTATGTACACGCCAGATACAAAACTCAAAAGGCAACTTGTTTCTAAGTGGAGCAACTTAACCAGGAAGATATCTAATGGCTTGTTTGGGTTAAATGCTTATGGTTTATACGCCTATGACACAGTGTGGCTTCTTGCTCATGCCATTGATGCATTTTTCAACCAGGGAGGGAATATCTCGTTTTCAAACGATTCAAGGCTCACTGAGCTGCGCGGAGGAAGTCTGCATCTTGATGCGTTGAGCATCTTTGACGGAGGGAAGCTACTGCTTGATAACATTTTGAAAGTCAAATTTAGTGGTGTAACGGGCCCTGTTGAGTTTACTTCAGACGGGAACCTCATCTATCCAGCATTTGAAGTCATCAACGTTATTGGAACTGGGGTTAGGAGGATTGGTTATTGGTCAAATTATTCTGGCTTATCGGTAGCACCTCCACTAGAACTTTATGCAAAGCCAGCTAATAGCTCGAGCTCGAACCAGAAACTATACAGTGTGATCTGGCCTGGTCAAACAGCAGAAAAGCCTCGTGGTTGGGTTTTCCCTAATGGTGGAAGGCAGATGAAGATTGGAGTCCCGAATAGGATCAGTTTTCGTGATTTTGTATCAAAAGGGGATACCAATGACGTGTTCTCAGGATTCTGCATTGATGTTTTTATCGCTGCAGTCAACTTGTTGCCATATGCTGTTCCATACAAGTTACTGCCATATGGGGATGGTCTTAGTAACCCAAGTGACACTGAACTTGTGCAGCACATCACAACGGGTGTGAGTATTCTTTTCTTGAGTATGCATGTGCTTACAAGTTTCTTTTCTGGTTTTCTGATTTCTTTTTTTTTCCCGCGTAGGCCTATGATGCAGCAGTAGGAGACATAGCAATCATCACAAACCGAACAAGGATGGTGGATTTCACACAGCCTTATATTGAGTCGGGGCTAGTTGTTGTGGCTCCGGTTAAGAAGTCCAAGTCAGATACTTGGTCATTTTTGAAGCCTTTTAGTAGACAAATGTGGGGCATTACGGCTCTCTTCTTCCTTATTGTGGGAGTCGTCGTTTGGATTTTGGAGCATAGGTTGAATGATGAATTTCGAGGCCCTCCTAGGAAACAACTTATTACTATTCTATGGTGAGCCAGTTTCTCCATTTCCTCGTAAAAGTGCTTTCCACTCCTTAGTTAACTATAACTTACAGTTACAAGGCATCATCAATAAGAGTGTCCCATGAAAATGGAACTGTAAAATAACACGGAATAATGACTTGGAGCTTTCTACTAGAGCACCAGTCTGACATAGAATTCACAATTGAAATAGATTTGACTCAAGGACAATGCAAGTTCAAAAATAAAATGTACGTGTTTTGAGTCAAGTCATGTTGTGAATTACGTTGTCTTCATCTTTGAAGGCCTCAATGACTTATATATTTTATTTGTCTTTGCAGGTTTAGCTTTTCAACATGGTTCTTCGCCCATAGTAAGTCATTTCATGACGGTTACTCAAGCTACAGCTTCCATTGAGAAACTAATCGAGTTGCGTCTACTTGCAGGAGAAAACACAGTGAGTACCCTGGGGCGCCTAGTTCTTATCATATGGCTATTTGTAGTTCTCATCATCAACTCGAGCTACACTGCAAGTCTTACCTCGATCCTCACGGTGCAAAAGCTTTCATCTTCCATCAAAGGAATTGACACTTTATTAATGAACGATGATCCAATCGGGTACCAGCAGGGTTCGTTTGCACGAAACTATCTAACTGAGGAACTCGGTATAGATGAGTCCAGGCTGGTTCCTCTTAGCACAGATGAAGATTATGCTTCTGCCCTGAAGAAAGGCCCCAAGAAGGGAGGTGTTGCAGCAGTCGTGGACGAACGAGCTTACATAGAGCTTTTCTTGTCAACAAGATGCGAGTTCAGCATTGTAGGTCAAGAGTTCACCAAAACTGGATGGGGATTTGTAAGTAGCTCACTGCCTATTTCCTTCACTTGATAGAATGTGTTATAACATTTTTTTTATCAGCAAAAGAAGGTTTTATTGATGAGAACCAGCTACTGATTCCAAGAAGGAAAAAGCCGGCCGAGTCAACAATAAAACAGAAAGAAACAAAATGAATGTGTTGTAACATTTGTTTTTCCTTTCTTGTGGTTAGGCGTTTCCAAGAGACTCGCCATTGGCAGTTGATATGTCTACAGCAATCCTGAGACTATCAGAAAACGGGGATCTGCAGAGAATCCATGACAAATGGCTGATGAGAAGTGCGTGCACGTCGCTAGGCACGAAGATGGAAGTGGACAGGCTGGAGCTCAAGAGCTTTAAGGGATTGTTTATGATTTGTGGATTGGCATGCATGGTTGCTCTCTTCATATATTTTGTTTGTGCAATGCGACAGTTCAGCCAGCATCACTCTACTCATACTCACACTGACAAGGAATTAGGTGGTAGTGTTAGTGGTGGTAGTAGTGGTAGCTCGCGCGTTCAGACATTCCTTACGTTCATGGACGGGAAGGTAGTGGAAATACAAGGGAGGTCCAAGAGGAGGTCAATGGAGTCTGTCTCAAATGGAAACGGAGATGGAGGTGAATCATCAACCGATGGTTCCAACAGAAGACATGTTGAATTTGCTTCAAACACAAGTTTTGGTATGAACAATAATGGAGCCTGAGAAACTTCCATTTCTCATGCACCACTGGTGTGTATAGATAAATGTGCTGAACCAGCATAATAGCATCTAAGAATGTACCACAAACTTTTATAATCATGTCGTGTCACCAGATGAAATTTGGCAATATTTTAGCTCAAAAGCATCAACATAAGGATTGGTCAGTGGTAATCATTTGAGTAAGGGATTGGCTAGTTAATTCGTGAATGGCAAAGTCGTAGGACGGGACTCTGCGAAGGAGCTTATGTGAATGTCACTATTAATTTTTATCTGTGATTTTAAATCTAATTGCGACAAAACTGAAGAGAAGATTTCAGCATTTCTTGTATCGCCAATTTAGAGCATCATGCTTACTACTTGATCTTGATGGATTTGTCACTCTACAGCAGTTCAGTTGATCCCTCTCTGGAAACAATATCTTAGTCGGGAAACAATTTATTGATATCATAAATTACAACAATTTGATATTTACACAAACCGGATAGGAGCAACAATACATACTCAGGTCAGGTAGAAAGAGCTTAAAAATACTTATTAAAGCATTCCTCTTTGATACAGTGTGTCCTTACGACATTGTACACTTGAGTCAACAGTTTTGGGAAACGGCTTGCGAAATAGTCGTCAAATCCCTCCGGAACCGCTCCTAGAAGTTCCTGCAACATCCAAAACACAACAACTGTCTCTCTCATTTCACTAGTCTATTTAAGGATTCAAATTTCAACGAATATGTGTTGGTTTGAGAGCTGAACCTGTATTTCTTTTGGTAGCTCTCTATAATGATTCAACTTGTTCCTCATGACTCGCAGCAAGTCTCGGACACTGTCAAACTTGTATCGTCTGTAATGGCCGATATTGCTTATGAATGCAGGTTCCATCTTTTCATTCCATTTTGTTCCGCCCCCCAAAGCCTCTGAAGCTACATCCTCTAATGCTTTCAGTAGAGGAGAACCGCTATCTCTATCTTCCAATTCCATCCTGTCACTCGTGTCGCGAAGAAATGACAGTCTCATCTCCGAGCTCCAAAACAGAGGATGGTGCAGCACCTCCAATGCCTTCGGTCTATAACAACAAAAGCAATATCCATACATAAAGCCTCAACAATACAAACTGTAGCAAACATAGCACTTGAAAATAGAAACAAAAAAATACATGATCACTCACCTCAGTTCAGGGTTAGGGTTTAATAAGCGAGTAAAGAGATCCACAGCTTCTGGGATATGCTCCACCAAGAAAAGGTCCATTCTATTCTTCACAATATTGATATCACGCTCAAGACGGTCACCAAATGGGTGTTTACCGCCACTGATACAGAAAAAGAGAACGCAACCCAAACTAAACAAATCCATGGAACGAGTTTGGCGTCCATGGAGAAGCTGTTCAGGCGATTGCCAACCAGAGCTGCCACAGCCTGCAATTGCAATTGTCAATCCAATGTCAGTTGAGTTCACATTTACAACTGAATTATTATAAACAAGAGTGTTGTTCATTACTCACCAGTAGCTTGATGACCCAATGAAGACATATCCCCAACAAGCCGTCTGCTTATACCCATATCAGAAAGCTTTGCATAGATTGACATTTCCTTAATAATCAGAACATTTTGTGGCTTTAGGTCACGATGAATTATTCCCAACTCATGCAAATGAACAAGCCCAGAAACCATATTCCTGTGTCAGAGAACAACATAAATACAGAGATATTTTGCAAGTGAACTCATATAGGTAATGGCGCATGACTCGGCAAACTAATCAAAATTGAAGACACTGGAGCACACCCTATTGACCCTGAAACAATATGCTTAGACAGATTGATTGTCTATGGATTAAGTTACTAGTCAGACAAAATGCAAACAACAAACTGTTTCACCATGTGATGTTTGGGATCAGTGAAGTTAATACTTGCAAGTAGAGGTGATTTCTGACAAAAACGGTACAACAGTTTATGACATAATTAATTTCAAAAGCCTCAATGAAAGAGAAAGCTCTAAGGAACCTGATTTAAGAGAAAGTCTTAAGATTCGTCTAGTCACAAAAGGACGAGACTCACAACTTTTAGCATGAAATGTGATTCATTGTAAAAAAATCTGAACTAACCTCATAAGGTCTAGTAATAGGGGTGAAGGATGGCCGTTTGACTTCCATAGCTTAAGATCCTGCAGGATGCCCTTTAGTGGATCTAAACGAGCTTTATACTCTATCATATTTCTTCTATCTTTGCTTTCACTGAACACCAGGTTCGGTGAGAAGTCTGAATAAATCTGAATCAAATCGTCTAAGTTGCAAGTACAGCGCTCCAGTGCAAGATACACAAAGTTTTTATCATATTCCACTCCGTACCATCGAACGATATTAGGATGTCTATCAGATAGAATAAGATTCTGAACTTCTTTAAAAGCCATGTCATGATGTGATTGGAGAAGGCGTTTCACGGCAACCAGCCGCCCTTCATATATCCCTTCAAGGACAGTGGTTCCATTGCTTCCCTTTGCAATTTCTATATTTGATACAAATAATTTACCAATCTTACGTCCAACTGCCCCACCATCAGAAAGTTTCTTAAGGTTCAACCATGTGCTGTTATCACCATTTGACGGCCCAAATCCTTCCTCACTTGCAAATGGGATCTGTTTATCCCCTGATTTCCGGGGTTTCTTCCTCTTTGAGGTTACGGTTTTTAAATTAGATTTCCGTCCATAAACTATAACATAGTAGATCAGAAACCCCATAAAGCTTAAAATAAATAGAATGAGAGACAATGCTCTCCGCCATTCAACAACCCTTGAAACATTTACATCTGAAGAAGGCAGGGGAAGCATTGCTTCGCCAGGTTTCAGTAAATTTTGCTGTCGGAAGCGAGTAACTGGGACTTTTGATTGACATGGTAATGGCACGCCAAAGTCAGCGCTTCGAGAACTAAGTTCATGGCTTGAACTTAAAGGAGCATCCCGAATTGGATTCTCAACATCTTGACAAGTTAAAGCAGCATGAAATTCGGCAACTGTCATATTCCACAGAATCTTATCTGAGTTTGAATCAAAATATTGCAATGAGTAATCAGTCCTTGTGATATGAAGGCGTTGTTGAGCGGGATATGTCTTCATAGAACCAGGCTTCGCACCTTTTTTGGTAATTCCTTTGTATGGCTCACTCTGCAAGATGCGGATAAGTCTACCTGTCTTAAAGTCAACTTCAAACACAGTAGTTTTCTTAAAACCAGTGATAACCGATCCATCTTCTCCTATATGTGGTGTAGTTCTGATGAAATCTTCATAAGACCATGGAATTTGCTGCAAAATCAATTATAGATCATCAAGAAAGGAATGCAAGACAACTTCAGTACATCAAAAAGACAACATTTTATATATAAACTGCTACAGGTATACAACATTCTTACCGCCTCGGCTCAAGGCGCATCACCACCGCCCTTATAAACAGTGGTAACTACTAATCATCAAAAACTAAAATATAAGCTGTGATTTCTAGAATAACAAGAAAAAGATTGAAATAATGCCATAGTACCAAACTAACTCCTTTTGGTCATACCACTTTCACAATTACAAAGTGTATTATGACATAATCACAGAAAAGCCATATTAAGAAAACACTGTCATAATATTTGTTAAAGATAGTTATCAACAGAAAAAAGGAAAGAAATTCACTAGAGACATACCACTATTCCATGACGCGGGTCATTGGTATACAACTTCCAATCATCTCCACAATCTATGAAAGGACCTGATCCGGAGTCTCCTTCATTGAAGGGAGCCCGATATGAAGAGTAAATCGGGGACCCTGATCTAAACCACCAAAGGATTGTCCCAGAGCGAGTATCCACCAGATGGACTGTCCCATCCATGGAAGCAACCAATTCAGTATCATACTTACTGTTTCAAGATAATCCCAAGTCAGGTAATCATGTAAGCAAAAGGGGAGGAAACAATTGGGAGTTCAAATGAAAGAAATGGACAAATTCAAGAAGTTGATAAAAACAATAATGGAAGCAAATACAAAAAAAAAACACATAATCGACTTGGTCATATCTCTATGGTTCTGAACATCTTTTTCAGTTGGTGGGTTATAATTTTTTCAACAGAAACAAAAACAAACAAAAAAGTCTAGCCAGGCACCTAAAGCAATGCAAGTCAAAACGAAAGGCTGAGCAAAATAAATAACTACAATACCAAATTTGAGATCCCAGATTGTCACTTTAATTCCCCTAAATACCAAAATTTGATGTTATGATCTAAAACCAAAATCATGATCGTAGAAAACCCATCTTCAGAATAGAGTGATACATTAATAAATTAAAATTTACTCACTGATCGAGTGCCAGCAAGGACCTGGCGGCGGGTCGAGCAAGAGCCACAGAATCAGCGGAGGTTTCCAAGACCGATGCAGCGACCGAGAAGAGGCACAGGACAAGGAAGACCAGGAAAGGGCGTTCCATAATTTTTCACGTTTGAATGAAGAAGAGAGACAGAGCCGTGGTGGAGTTGGTCTCAGGAAAAGCGAAAACGCATGAGTTGTTGTTGTTGTTGTCGTGCGTGGTCGGGGAGGGTTTTGGAGTTGTGAATTAAGGAACATTCCAAGCTTCTTCGGTGCTTGCAATCTTCGGATCCCTTCCACTTCGCCTCTTCCTTCGTTTCTTTCCTATTTTACCCTTGTCAACAATTCACTTTTTCAACCACTTGCCATTCAACTTCAAATACTTCCAAAATAATAAGGAAACGATCGACTTGCCATTCAACTTCAAATACTTCCAAAATAATAAGGAAACGATCGAAATGTTTACAAAAATTTTGTGGTATTCAATCATGATTTTAAAAATTGTGTGGTATTTAATCAAGACTATAAAATAGTTTTAAATCTGAAGGATTACTTTGAATGAATTTAAGAAATTGATGACTTTGAATAAATTGGAATGAATTTGAAAGTCTTTGTAGGCATAACAAATTCTTTTAGAAGTATCATCTCAAATCATGAGATTTGCAAAGTTATTACATTAAAATAATCAAGACTTTTTATAGACTTGAAATAGTCTTGGAGACTTTAAGAATCCATAAACTCTTAAAAGTTATTCAAAATCCTAATTGAATACACCCCTAAAATTTGATAGTAAGCAAATTCAAATAAAAACAAGCATAGTAAAAAGGAAAGAAACTGGTTATTTAAACTTTTTTATGGCACTCTATTTACTCGTAAAGCCCTCTTCTTGTTGTGTAAACGAGTCGAATCGAGGCTTTATTTGGCAGTACTCGGCTTATGTATTTGGTTCGGGCTCGAACGAACTGATGCAACTAAGCATGAGCTTGGCTAAATTTTTTTTGGATAAACTCGACCTCAAGCTCAATAGTTCGGTTAACTTTCAATACAAATATTCATTAAAATTTTAAGTTAATATTAAATAAAAATATACATGATTCATTAGTTATTAAACAAGTCGACTCGAGATCGACTCGTCTAATTTCATTATATCTATTAAAATTAAAATAATATAAATATATAATTAATTAAAAGAAAAAATGTTACATGACTACCCTTAAAATTATGTGTTTTGCACCTAACTAAACTTAGATATTTCTTTCACTTGAGGGATACCCTAAAATTGTAAAATTTGCATGGTTAGTAATTCTGTTAAACTTCATTAGTTTTTCATTTTTAATGGTGATAAAAAGATGAAATTACCATTCCATTTCTTTTCGGTTTTCAAAACTACGCCTTTCGACTATGTTTGACCTCCCTCCCTCTATTTTTTTCTCACTAATCTCATTCTCTCATGGTTAGATCTTTCAGTGGGTTACATTAGATTTCTAAACCCTTGCAAAATCAAATTTCGCTTCTCTACTTCAAAACCTTAAATTTTTTCACATAAACTCATACTCGAATTGCACATGAATACATTCAATCGACGCAGCTCTCATCAACACATCCATCGATTGTCGCGTCGATGCCTTAGCCGCCTCTCTCCGGGTCCATCTTGCCCGATGTCACTCGACCTAGATTTTTTTTCCAGAAATCGCTTCACGTTTCGATCCGTTGAGACGAATGAATCGGCGAGTCCTTCACGCTGCGGGACCGGAGGCTCTCGATCCAGTTCGGGTTTGGAGTCCTTTGCGTTGCGCGAATCAGCCATTTTTTCCCCGAATTTGCTTCTAACTTGATTTCTAGCCACAAGAGAAAGTGAATTCGTTTAAGATCTTTTCAGTTCTAAGTGATGGTATGTTTTTTATTCTGTCTCATGGAGAGGACGAGGTCAATAAGGGGAAGGGACGAGAAGATGCAGTCGCCGCTTGCTGGCGCCACCGTCCCCAGAAACCCTCCCTTTAAACTCGACTCCAAGAACATGCCCAAGATTGATATTTTGTGTGCCCTGATTGTTGATTAATTAGAGAATTGGGGGCTAGATTATAATTAGTGAACTGATTTTAATGAAACTTGGGCGTAGAATTGTCTGGTTCGATATTTTGTTGTGAGAATTTTTCATGAGTGAACTGTTCTGACATGAAATTGTACATTGTTCTTTGTAATTTTAATTCAGGAAAAATTTCACATGACTTTCTTAACTATATGGACGAGTTTCACTTAATCCTCTTAACTTCAAAATTAACTTGTGGAGTCCGTTTAGTTTTAAAAAGTTTCACTTTACTCTTTTCCGTTAACTTTTTTAAAAATTTTGTTAACTTTTTTGCGAAATGACAAAAATACCCTTGTATTAAAAAATTAAAATAAATAAATATGATTTTGAACTTTTTATATAATGCTTTCGTCGTAAAAAATAAATAATAAAATTATGTTAGTGGTCAAAATAATTTTTAAAAAGTTTTTTTATAAAAATATTTTTAAATAAAAAATGAATTTTAAAAATCATTTTTTATTTTTATAATTTTTTTAAAACAAAAATTTCGTAAAAAAATAATAGAAAATATTTTTTATTCTTTGTTTTTGTAAGAAATATAAGAAGAAATAATTTAAAATCATATATTTTACAAAAAAAGTTAGCAAAATTTTAAGGTTCTTTAATACTATAATTTAAAAAAGCTTTATATTACACTTGATTTTGAAGTTCTTTCATATGATAATTTAAGCTGTATATGTGCCCTTTTAAATTGCAGATATTTTTTTTGAAAATATAAAAAGCACAGAGAGATAGTTTGTTCTGGTCTCTCCATCACCACCAAATCTAAAAAAAGTAACGGAATTTAACAGAAAATTTTACAATTTTAAGGTATCTCTAGGGTGAAAAAAATGTAGTCAGGTGCAAAACACATAAATTTAGGGATAGCCGGGTGACATTTTCTCTTAATTAAATAATAACAAGTGGCTCACGAACCTATCGAGCCTTAAAGGGTTAGGCTCAAGCTCGGCTCGTTTTAGAATGAGGTCAACTTTGAGCTTGAATTCTACTCAAACTCAATTATAACAAACTTGAACGAATATTTAACGAATCAAACTCGAGCGGCTTGTTAAGCGCTCAACTCGTTTACAAACCTACCTCTTTTTATCCTCACAGAAAATTCAAATTCACGAACTCTTCACAAAAAATGTAAGCCTGAAATCAAACCGTTAGAGTGTCCCCTAAAATATAGTAAATTAGTAATGAGTTACCTAAAGCAAACAATCTGTTTATAATAAAATGATGGTATTTTGTATATAGAAATGAGAGTACAAATCTAAAAATATTACATTGTTTAAAACTTTTATAAGATTGATCAAAGTTATGATCATCTACCATGAGTTATCAAAAATATCTTTAGTTATAACTAAAAAGTTATACTCTAAATGATTAATGAGTTATATAAAGGGAAAATAATAGTTTACTACACCTAAATTATAGTATGTTCTCATTTTAGTACCATAATTATTATTATTCTTATTTTTATTACCTAACTTTTCAATTTTTCAGTTTTATTAGTTTAGTTAAATTCTACCACTAAAATTATATAAAATGATAATTTTGTCCAAAATTTTCATTTAATTTATAATTTTATGCTGTGTGGGAAAGTGTGTTGTCTCCGGTAATGCACTTCGACAAGAATTCCTACCAAAATACCCTATTATTTATTATATTATATTATATTATATTATATTATTTAATGTTTAAATTATCAAAATGCCTTGGATATCAAATTTTCAATGGTTAGCTACTTTAGTCTCAATCTTTGAATATTGCGATATTTCCTTCCTACCTCTCCTAGTCCCACCTGAACCCCAATCCCTTTTGATCTTGCGAGGCCTATTTCAAAATTATACGCCGTCTTGATCACCTTCGTCCCACCATTGCTATTATAATTAATGAACGATGCGGTGAAAGTACGGATGTGAAAGATTGGATATGAAGCGGGTATGGCCATATTTGTACTCGTATATATTCACTTAAGCGAATATCCAAGTTTGAAATCAGTACCCTAAGTTGAAATTTTTTTTAGAGGTACTCAAACTATTTTTAAGTTACACTTAAGGTAATTTTCGTTAAATTTAACATAATTGGTTTGTAAAAAGTTCACATTTCCCTCTATGTATAATTTTCAAATATGTAACTATTTGATAAACTAAAATGGTCATTTTACCCTTAACTTAATACAAATTTAACTTGTAGTGAAGGGCATATTAGTCTTTTCACATAAACAAAATAATTTTTTTGAAAAATTAAAAATAAATCTATCGAAATACCCATTCTACTCATCTCCAACCTCACTTATTCCTTCTATCATCTCTCTTATTCTTTGGTTCTCTCCAAAAAAAGGATACTCTTTTCTTCCTCATCTCCCGTATTGTTAGTCTTTTTTAAATAATTAACAGAGTATAAACTACATTTTTTATCTGCTTTAAAATGCATGTATTGATAAAACATGTTGATAGAGCAACAATGAATCACCAAATCATATATGGTTTCATTATTAGTGGTTCAACCAAAAAGTATTCCAAAGATCCTTGAAACGAGCCAAAATCCAAAAATCTAAGAACATGGGACGAAACTTCAAAGAAAAAAAGGTAATTTAATTTATGGGTAATGTTGTCAACAATGGATGCTATTCTTCATCTACTGCACACATCCTCCAAAAAATTTCGCCTATTTCCTTTTCAGTGACAATTGTGTTGTGCTTGTCGAGACGGATAGCCAGAAATTTTTTGATCTGGAATGTGGTGCAAATCTCCCCTTTGGTGATTCGTTGATTCAGATATGTCGTCGTTCTCAAAAGACGCCGCCGCCATACAAACCGAAGCAGAAGCCATCACACAAAAGAGCACCCGCACATAAGACGTCACACAAAAGAGCACCCGCACAAGTATCCGATGTCGCGCGCTGGTGTGCATAGTTCCACCGTAGATCTTAAACGCCCTTTTGTTAAACTCTAATCAACCGGCCACGGTAAATCTTCGACCAAAAAGACATACTATGTTTGTCTCCGTTTCGGTTCTATAACTAGAGAAAGAAGAAGAAGTAGATGAGACACAAATGAAGTGCGAGGAGCGCATGGTGGTGGTTCACGGCGACATATCGGAGGATCTACTGGTGATGCGTTTGATAGATTGGAGAATTTGTTGTTGATGATGCCCAGATTTTGAAAAATTGCGCCGAAATCACTTGGCCGGTGGGAAATAAGATCTGGTTGTTTTCTATGGAGAGAAAGTACCGAGTCGAGTAAATCGGCAGAGCCAATGAAAACTTTTCAAGAAGAAGAGAAAGGAGAAGAGGTAAGACAGGGGAAAGGGTAATAAAGTAGTTTCACAACTTAATACATTTTACACACCATTTCCGTTAGCTTTTACGGAAATTACAGTAAGTGTAACTTAAAAATTATTTGGGTAGTCTCAATTTTTTTTTTCAAATTTGGGGTATTGATTTCGAAATCGTGTATGTTTGGGTATAGTAAAGTAGAACTACCCCTACAATTAATTAAAAATACATATCAAAATAAATGTAAAAGCATGATAAAATCTCAAAGCAAATCTCATGCCAACTGTGCGATCTGGATTTTCATGTAAAATTTGCTCGTGAAGAATGTCGAACAAGATATAGTAATGCAAGGGATAAGGTCACAAGATAATTGTTATCTCTGGTCCTCTAACACAAGCAACAAGGGTTCTACGTGCTTAATTACCAAGACAGAAGAGACCAAATTATGGCACGGGAAACTCGGACATCTAAACCTCTGAAGCATGCAAAAAGCCATTTCTGAACAGGCAATCGTTGGAGTACCGAACTTGAAAATCGTGGAAGAAAAATTTTGTGGAGAATGTCAAATAGGAAAACAAACAAAGATGTCACACAAGAAGGTGCAACATATTACTACCTTACTGGTCCTATAACTACTACATGTCGATCTCATAGGACCTATGCATGTTGAGAGTCTAGGAGGAAAATGATATGTTTTCGTTTGTGTTGACGACTATTCAAGGTACACGTGGGTTAACTTTGCTCGAGAGAAATCTGACACTTTTTCTATTTTCAAAAATTTATGCGTTCAAGTTCAACGAGAAAAGGGGGACCGAATCGGGAGAATAGTCCGCCTACGTAGTGATCATGGGAGAGAGTTTGAAAAAAGCAAATTTGTAGACTATTGCAACTCCGAAGGCATATTTCATGAGTTCTCTGCTCCAATCACTCATCGACAAAATGGGATTGTCGAGCGCAAGAAACGAACATTGCAAAAAATGGCTCGAGTCATGATGTTGGCTCAGAACATTCCTACTCATTTTTGGGCAGAGGCACTTAACACCGCTTGTCACATTCACAATCGAGTTACACTACGTCCAGGTATGTTTGTCACTCACTATGAACTCTGGAGGGGAAGAAAAACAAATGTAAATTACTTTCACATTTTTGGGTCAGTGTGCTATATCTTAGCTGACAGGGAACCGCGAAAAAAGTTTGATCCAAAGAGCGATGAAGGCATATTTCTTGGATACTCAAGGAACAGTCGGGCATATCGAGTTTACAACAAACGAACCAAGACAATGATGGAGTCAATTAACGTGGTGGTCAATGATGAATGGTAGATGTCCAACCAAATGTTCTTGAAGAAGATGAAGTACTCCCTAAGTTAGTTCCTAAAGATGTCAGGAATAATGTCACTGACAAACCCGAGAACCCGGATGACTATACAAATGTCGAGGATAAAGTAGACGACATCATCCGCAATGAAGAAGAAGCTCCCGAAACCAGACACAAAAACCCATTTAGAAGGATTCAGGCAAATCACCCGTCGTCTGGAATAATTGGAGATATTGATGAAGGTATGCGAACTCGTCCTAAAGCTCCCATCAACTATAAGGATATGATAGGCAATATCTGTTTTGTTTCGATGATCGAGCCAAAGGATGTTAACGAAGTCATTGAAGATGAATACTGGGCTAATTCTATGCAAGAAGAGCTCGTCCAATTTGAGAAGAATCAGATCTGGGAACTAGTGCCTAGACCAGAGAATGTCAATATTATCAGTACAAAATGGATTTTCAAAAGCAAGTCGGATGAGCATGGAAACGTCACGCGCAATAAAGCAAGGTTGGTAGCTCAAGGATATACGCAAATAGAAGGCATGGACTTTGATGAGACATTTGTACCAATGACTAGACTCGAAACAATAAGACTTCTGCTAGGGATCACATATTATTCAAAAATCAAGTTGTTCCAAATGGACGTAAAGAGTGCATTCCTAAACGAATATCTCAATGAGGAAGTTTATGTTGCACAACCAAAGGGGTTTATAGACCCACATTCTCCCGAACATGTTTATAAATTGAGAAAAGCACTCTATGGATTGAAGCAAGCACTTAGAGTATTGTATAAGCGATTAACGAGCTTTCTAATCAAGAGTGGCTACACTAGAGGTGGAATTGATAAAACTCTGTTCATAAAGAATGTGGATGGAAAGATGATGATTGCTCAAATATATGTCGATGACATTGTCTTCGGCGGAATGTCAAGAAAAATGGTGGAACATTTTATTCAACAAATACAATCGAAGTTTGAAATGAGCATGATCGGTGAATTTAGTTTTTTTCTGAGGTTTCAAATCAAGCAGATGAACGACAACATTTTCATCTCTCATAGCAAGTACGCAAAGAACATAGTGAAAAGATTTGGATTGGAAAGGGCCTCTCACAAGCGAACCCCCGCCGCTACACATGTCAAACTCACAAAGGACGACTCCGGGGAAGCTGTTGACCAGAGCATATATAGAAGCATCATTGGTAGTCTCTTCTACCTCCCTGCAAGTCGACCTGATATAGCCTATGTTGTAGGCGTATGTGCACGATTCCAAGCAAATCCTAAAGTAAGTCACTTGACCTAGGCCAAAAGAATAATAAGGTATATCGCTGGCACTGCTGATCTAGGGCTCCTATATACTTTCAATACGTCCTCCACCCTTGTTGGATATTGTGATGAAGATTGGGAATGGAGCACTACTGATAGGAGAAGCACGTCTAGAGGTTGTTTCTACCTAGGTAATAATCTTATATAATGGTTCAGTAAAATGCAGAATTGTGTCGCTCTATTCACTGCTGAATCGGAGTACATAGCTGCTGGAAGCAGTTGTACACAACTTCTGTGGATGAAGCAGATGTTGGTCGAGTATAATGTCAAGCAGGATGTTATGACATTATACTACGACAATGTGAGCGCTATCAACATCTCAAAGAATCTGATCTAACATAGTAAGACCAAACACATCGATATTCGACATCATTTTATTTGTGAGTTGGTTGAGAATAAGAAATTTATTCTAGAATATCTCCACACCGACAAGCAGCTTGCTGATATATTCACAAAGGCCTTGGATGTGAATCTTTTTGAAAGCCTGAGGTTGTCACTTGAGCTGTGCTCTATGGACTTATGACAAAGCAATAGTCTGAGGGGAGTTATAGGTGGTATTCCCTCTGAAACGATATGATCAATCCCAACTGACCGGCGGTTCGAACAATGGTTCTATCAAGAGCATGAAGAATAGGAATCAGTGATACAATGGTGGTTGTAAATTTCGGGATGAAGAAGCGTCAACCAGCAACGAGTTATTCCGTGTGTGCATCTATTCTGAAGGTAATGGCGTAGTCGATTATTCCAGTTCTATGAGTTGTCTATGGCTACTTTTTTTTGAGGCAATCAGGGGGAGAAAGGATTAGATATGAATTGTGATCAAAATAGCAAGACTAGATGCAAGACAAATGAGATTGTTGTTACGTTTGTTATTGGCTTATTTTTTAGGCGATATGTAAGATGTCGAGTATCTGGTCAGGAAAGATGTCAAGCGTTTAGTCTCAACATCTTGCGTGACATGTGTGGATCGCAACATTGAAAAGTTTCCTTAAATAGGAGACATATTGCGATTGGAAAGATCCAGCTATGTACAAGGCTTTTGGTAAGTCTTGATAGAGTCATGATTCTTGAAAGCTTCCTGCCGTGATAAAGACTCTGAAAAGATATCGGCGTTAAGGATTTGGGAAACCTAAATCGACTAGGACTATGGTAACCCTAATGCGTTCCGAAATTAGTTTTGCAGATGCTATAAAATCTGAGGCTCCACCCTTAGCAGCGGGCGACTCCTTGTAGTTTCTTCTGTGAAATACACCGAGCTCTTAGACGTGAAGGACTGGCGTGCTGAGAGGATGCGTGTTCCACGAAGAAAATTTGTGTATCACTATCAGAATCGGAAGATCAAGTGTGTGTGATTGAGGGTTTCTTGTGAATGCGTGATTGAAGGTTCATGTACAAGTGTATAACAACGACTTGTTGCATTCGGGTAGTGTGAGTGCTCGTAGAGTGGATTCAAGACGAAGTCTTTGATTCAGGGGGAGTCCGTGAGATAGGTTTGCACTAGTAATAGTACATAGGGTATTGATTTGTGTGATGATCATGCATACTTGTATGTTTTGACTCATTATCGTATAGTGAAACTTTTCCACTGGCTGAGGGCCCCCAGACGTTGGTGAGATTGCACCAAACTGGGTAAACAATATTGTGTGTTGCTCTTTGCCATTTACTGTTTTATATTGTGGTTGTCCAAATCTGTTTGCTGACAAGTTGTTAAGAACATTGTTCTTGACATCTTATCTAACTAAATTAATCAGAATATCAATTTTGATGAGGGTGCATCACAATATAACTTTGTCTTTAAAAATAAAACATAAATAAAATAAGAAATGTACGTGACAACACAAAAAAATGAGTTACAAATTCTTATTTGCAAAACTTAACATGTTTGGTGACCTCAAGGGAACACCACAACAGCTTGATCCTCATACTATTATAGGGGTATATTCAATTAAGACTTTAACAGATTTGAGAAGTCTTTCCAAGTCTTGAGGTATTCAATCATGACTTTTTTTTAAGGAAAAATCGAATTTTATTAATTAAATTGCAACTAACCCGGCATCAAGCCGTACAACTGAAGGTACAGAGGTTGGACAGACTCCTCATCATAATCCCAGCTACTGTTATTTAAAACAAATATGGCCAATTTGTGAGTCATTTGATTACGAGCAAAACAAATCACAAAAGTTCCGATAGTGGATAGTACGCAGTATTGTTCGCTAATGATTCCTCCAAAGTTGTTCAGCTCGACCCGTTTAGCATCATGTAGAGCCACGACCTCCAACTCATACGGATGGAGAAACCCCGTGATCTTATTGCAAGATGCTTTACACAGGCATCTCTGTTAGCCCCAGAGACCAATCGACTCGAACCAGTTAGAATCATGTAGAGCCACGACCTCCAACTCATACGGATGGAGAAATCCCATGATCTTGCTGCAAACCGACTTAAACCAGCCTCCTCGATTAACCATGCGATCAATATGACCATCGCGAAATTCAAATCCCCCAGCTCATTGGGTTTAACCGGATCAACCCATCGACACCAGGAACTCCCCGTTTCCTTCCAATATCGATCCCAATAAGACACATATTGAATCTTGAGCAAGCCAAGCCCCCCTAGTTCGGTATGCTTGCATGAGTCTGCCCACCTACGCCAGATAACTCAGGTTCCCTCCCAGTACCGGCCTACCAACTAACCAAAAGCAAAACCCCCGACCCTCCATGCTCCACCGTCACAACCCAAGCGCGACCTATCTGCAACTCCAGCCTTAAAAGTACTCTTAGACTCTTGTGGTATTGAATTATGCCTTTAAAAATATTTTTAAACTTTTTTGATATTTAATCATGAGTTTAAAAATATTTTCAAGTCTCATGGTATTATAAAAATTAAGAAATTTGAGAGATTTTGAAAAATAATGATTGTGAAAGTCTTTTTAAATATAAGTATTTTTGAAATATCAACATCAACCATCAGACTTGTACAGACTTCCTTCAGAACAATTGAGAAACTTTTTTTTTATGAAAACAATAGAGATAGCTCCGATGGCCGACACCACACAATCACGCCCTCAATCCAATCCCTGGCCATGGGCGGAGCTGAGGACGACTGGGAGGTCGTCAACGACGAGGGCTTCGTCTACAAGCGCAAGCGTCGCCGCCTCGAATCGGTTGCCGGAGCTTCAGTTCCGCCGCGGATCTGGAGGAGGAGCGGCGCGGGAGGGAACGCAAGAGGCGGTTCTGTCGAAGCTCAAGAGCAAGTACCGGCGAGAGCTGGACCAGTGGGAGTGCTTGTCGAAGACGGTGAAGGAAATGGAAGTGGAGTCACGAGATTGTGACCGGACGGAGTCGTGTTGTTCTGGATCGATCTCCGGCGCGGAGGAGGAAATTGAGGGGGCTTGTGGATCGGTGGTGGATGATTTGCTCCTGAAGGTAATGGAGATTGGTTTGTTGTGAATTATAACAATGCTGCTTATTGTTCACTGCCATGTTTAGCTTTATTATCAACTTCATAAGGTGGTACTGGTACAATTGTTTGGGATCATCTAAACCGATAAGATCAAGTTGCTCATCATTCATGTTATTAATAATGATGAAGCCTGATTGGGCAGTGAGGAGTTGTGAAAAGAAAGTGCAGCTAGCATTGTTTGAATCTATGATATCAATCTCAATATAGCGCCTATAGGCTGAAATCTTGTTTAGCAGTCATGAACCAACAATTTATGTTACTGTTGCATTCATTGTTTTGTGGTTGTGAAGAAACAAACTCTCATTAGTATAGAGGAGACAAGAAATATGTGTGTATGACCTTGTTTTGCATGAAATTGATTATATTTATTACTATTGTATGTGAATGAAAAAGAGCCAAGTCAGGGGAGGAATGTATAAGCATGACATGTGAATTGGTGTGAGTTTGAGTGGATATGGATATGGATGCCTACCAATATTGCCAAGTTTTTACTTACTGCTATACATGTACCTTGCAGGTAAGGCTCGAAAAGAATGGTGTAGAGGAAGTCCTTGGGCTGGGTCCTCTCTCATACTTCGAGAAGCAAGGTCTTGAGAGACTCCTACCGGAACTCAAGTCATCGATCGAGAAGGGAATCAAGTTTGCCCGGGAGAACTAGCTCGTCGTAGGTCTCATACCGATCCAGCAATGTTAGGAATGATTGAAAATTTGCTTATGTAGCAGAGAATTTACAAACACTATTGTACTAGCAAATTTGGGAGAGAACTAAATAATGAAACCTTTTGACTCATTGGAATAATGGAACCTTTTGATATTGTGGGTGGCTTTGACATTTATATAATGTTGTGGTGACTTTGACATCTATATAATAAATAGGTATGTTTTAATTATTTTTAATTTAACTTTGATTTGAAGCATTAAAGAGTATGAGTTATTGCACAAAAACAAAAATAAGTCCATTAAAATCTATAAGAGTCTACAAAAAAAATTGAAAAAACTATGCAAAATCATTTTATTAAAATTCATAAGACTCGACAAGGAATTGAAAAAATCATGCAAAATCATTTTATTAAAATTCACAAGACTCTTTAGACTTGAAAAAGTCCATGAACTTTTAAGAATCCATAAACTTTTAAAAGTTATTCAAAATTTTAATTGACTACACCCACTTAGCGTAGAGGTTTGGGTTTTTTAAATCAAGGATGTTTTGACTTGGTTTACGAAACCTGGTATCAATAACTCACTCGCTATATATTGCTATATATTTATTAATTTCCACAATGAGTACAAATTACACTGATAGCATAATTAAGCACACGGCAAAAGGAAGGAGCAGTTCCAGTGGTGCATCAGGCAACAAGACACCACTATATATGTGGCTAGAATTCAAAAATCACAACCAGGCTATTGATTTGATTGTGTAACAAATCAGGCCAAGAGCCACATGAAGACTGTGGACCAGAGGGTGAGGGCAATGGCCGCAACCAAGTAGGTCCACATCATGAGAACCGAGCACTCCTCTTTCCCCACCTCAAACAGCTCTGTCATGGTGCCAATGTTCATTGCAGGCGGTAGTGTATACTGAATCATGAGTGCATACTGGTACAGAGGGTCCGACGACAGGAACCCGAATTGTTTAGCTGCCCTCACAACCACAATCCCTATTGCCGGAGACAACAAGTATCTAACACAGATAACTCCAACCACAACTCCTGGTTTCACTCTTGATGTCCTCAACCCTGTCATTGCCATCCATATAATTACTTAACAAACACATCTCTACCTCTAATTAATATACATATACAGTAAACATCCAAACTGTATAACATGTAGTGTAATGTTACAACTATATAGAACATGTAGTGTAATGTTGTATAACATGTTGGACCTGTGCAAAGTTGAAACAATGTATAACATGTAGTGCAATGTTGTATAACTGTCATGTGTCGCAATATAAGATAACGCGCGTCTCTGATCCGACAGTTATACATTGGTTTGGACGTTTAAATATTTTGGGTGAATTTGTATTGGACTGCATCCCTATATATATCACACACAAGGCATATATTCCCTAGCCTGTTGTTACCTTGGGTGAGGTTTCCTCCCAGTATAAGTGTGATACAAGGAATCGTCCCATCCCTGCACGCCAAATCCCGCCATGAAACCATTGTATGTATGCAATATATCTCTATATATGTACCAATGCTATAGTTATTATGACATACCCAAGTAATTTAATTGAGTCTTGGATGACCCTCAGGGGCGCTTGGGGTCCTACTATAAGGTTTCTCAGCCACCCAATTGTCCCAAACACGAATCCTGCAATCTGATACATACATAACACACATTTCTCAGATGCACCACTATATTAATAATATAGACTGCTCTGTACTATGATAATATTATGGAACTCACGGCAGCAACTGTTGGGGGTGACATTAGTTCCTCTAAAATGGTGTGAAGAAGCGCCATTACTTTATTCAAGACCGTCTCCTTATTATTGTCCATGCCATGGACTACAACCTGCATTTTCAGCCATTTGAATATTTGTACAGATATGCACAACTATATATTGGTGAGCGGTGAGCCAAACTGAGACATAAGGGGGCTTACATTTCCTTTGGCTTTGCTGCCATTTGGTGCTAATAACACCATTGTATCGACGTTTTCTATATCTCCTCCCTTGAGGAGGTGAGTCGTTGGTTTGCCATCTATATCATCGTTGGGTTTTTTCGAGGCTGCCTCAATTGCCTCAACTTCTTTGAACTTTATGGAGGAAGATCGCACGAGGTGGTATGTGTAAGTCCAGATGAAGAAACCGCCAAGCTGAAAAAAGCCGATGAAACAGAAGGTTCATTTCATTTTGAGAAGCAAACAAAAGTGTGGTGATGAGGAAGCATGTTAATTATACCGCCATTGAGAAAGACGCGTATGATAGTCCAAGAGTCCTACAAACAGCCCGATCGCCAAATGGGCTGCCTTGCTCATTACAGATTGCGGGGAGGACGATGAGGAGTAGATTCCCCAAGTTTCCTGATATTGCAACAAGCAAAATTATAGAGTGGCGATCGAGGACTTGAATATATATATATATATATAAGGTGACAAGAAGTCACCTGCTGAGCAGGTGGCAATGATGAGGCCTTCTAGATGAGGGACTGGTTTTAGTACTTTGACAAGTATCCACCCGAGAATGCCACCAAATAGAAAGGTAAGGCCAGTGTTAATGGGCATGAACCACCTGCACAAATGCATGATATATATATATATATATATGTATACAGATTGACAAAACACCAAATAAAACATTAATTAAGAAAGCAAGCAACCAACCATGAGATGATGTCCTGGAAAGTGACTGTCTTTGCCAGGCTCGCAAACATGAGGGATGGAGTAAACACCATGAACACAATCTATATATATATATTGGAAACAAATTCTGGTAAATCACAAAATGAAGTTAATTAAGTAGTTTGTATATACATGCATGATTAGATATTGTATATATATATATATATATATATTGACCTTGTTCATATACTTGCGGGCGTCAGCATGGAGAATATTCCAGTACTCAGAGGCCATAAAGGCTCCCAAAATGGTGATGAGGATGACCTGCAGAATCGGCATAGCAGCCACCTCGAACAATGTCCACAAACCCATCTTTCTCCACTTCTTCTTCTACAATTCCCTTAATTAATTGCTCCTCGACTTATAATTATACGTACCTCAACTATATATGAATTAATACACTCAAGTATCAGAATAACAAACTTATAATTATATATGGACTAATTAACTTCACAAGATGACTTAATAAACATAAGTAATAAATTATTTTCATTGTACCATTTACAATTAATTAATGAGGCAATCTGTATTTAATTTGATCCAGTATTATAGTCAGTTAAAAATGGACATGTGAGGTGTGCATGCAATTATATCCATACTCTGTCCCACTAAATTATGTATTCCCAACTCAATTATATGATCAATTAATTCACGTGATCCATTCCCATGCACCTACACATCTGGATTATATTATATATTATGTATAACCTTCCCATACACTAATGATTGAGTTCAGAGGTGATAAAAAAATAGACCTTACATCATTTTCTTTACAAATACGCATAAAAATGCAAAGTTCACACTACTATTTTGTCATTAATATATACCCAAATGCAAACCTTGTTGCCATTTTGTTAATGGTTTAATTTATATGGCTGTAAACGAGCCGAGCATTTTAACGAATTGCTCGAGCTCAACTCGTTAAATTTTCAGTTAAGACTCGTTATAATCGAGCTCGAGCCGAATTCGAACTCAAGACTGAGCTTGTTTAGTAAACAATCCGTGCTCGAGTATAACCTTTTAAAGCTCAAAAGACTTGCGAGCCGGCTCGTTTAAGATTTAATTAATTATATTAATATTAATATATATTTTAAATTTTAATAAATATTTATAATAAAATTAGACGAGTCAAATAAAGTCTAGTCAATCTCAAGTTGGCTCATTTATTACTTAATGAGTTGTTTATTATTTATTTAATTTTTAATGAATATTTGTGTTGAAATTTAAACGGACTAAATCGAGCCAACCTCGAGCTCGAGCTTGTCTATTTTATTTCGAGCCGAACTCGAACTTTGTTGCATAACTTCGTGCGAAACCAAACTGAGCTCAAGTCAAATACCTTTTTTACGAGCCGAGTCGAACCCTGCTAAAAAGAAATCGATTCGGCTCGTTTACCAAGAGCTAATAAGAATATACATTACATCACGAGATAAACAAGTGGATATAATAAGTTTAATTGACACGGTAATATAAGAGATCAAAGAGCAAAGATAGACAATGCTATCACTTTCAAGTCTATGAACATCAATCCACTAACTTGAGGTTAGATCTAATGATTTCAAAGTAATATTTATGCCAAACAAACAAACAAACAGTATATTCTACATATCTCTGTTCAGATCCATCACATGGTGAAGCAGGAAATTATCAGATCCGGCACGTGGAAAATGGTCCAAACTAGCTACTTCCTAAATGTTTTTATTCAGCTTCTATATCTTGTATTTGTTCCGTTTAGTTTTGATTTATCATAATAAATAAGATAAATCTGTTGGAATTTTTTTTAGTGGCCACTCAGGTAAAATGTATGTGTTGGATTACCTAATAAGTTGACCCAAATTAGAGTGATATAATTAATTAAGAAAGTGTTGGCCTAAGAATATTGTTGTCGCGTAAAAATGTGTATATGCTCTTGATGTATTTATAATTTGATGATGAGTCAAATCATAAATAATATAACGAGTTATATAACATAATATAACTAGAATTATAATTTCATATAACAGTCGATAAACATTGAGTTATTATCTAATCTCTTCGTCGAGATTTATCTTTACTCTCAGGTATGACTATATGAAAATTGTTATAGTCGTCAAAAAATGAACTCGAATAGAATCTAGGTACGCTTCCATATACAGTCTTGTACATCCATCAATTCTCTGTTATCAACATGAATAATATTTATAGTTTTAGGATTGATTAAAAACATGGATCTGCTCTTATTTTATTTGCATATTGCACGATCTCGTCTCTCGTGATTCTAATCGAAATCCCATCAAAATTAACACAATTTAAATTAATACAGGGACTAAAATAAACAAATTGATGAACTAAACCCAAATAATTGAGAGATTATATATATTTCTATCAAAACGAAAAAGTTCAAGAGTGAAAGGGTAAATTGATTTAAAACAAGTTAAGAGACTAAACATAAAACCAGAACATTCAATACTTGCAATTGAAACAGCAGAGACAAAGTTTTGTTTGAAAACGCAACGTATTTCTATTTATGCTATTATTATTTTATGGAATCGTCAAATATATCTAACGAACCCAGAGTTGGTAGATGAACTAATTAAAGCCACCGCCATTATTAACTACAAGACAGATGATTAAGAGGAAGCATCCCAAACACTTGATATTAATCCATGAAGCAAATTCCAGAATCCAAAATTAGACACAAAAAAGATGAGAGTGATTGAAGTAATGAAAAGCAGATCATCAAGTAAAGAAATTAATGATGGATGTAGTTAATTATATATGGTTGATAGAAATGATTATACGAACCTTGAAATTCTCAGTTAATAGAGAATAGAGATGGGGGCGATGATGAGGAAGAGGAACAGCTATAGCAATAGGAATAGCAATAGCAATGATGAGACAGAAAGAGGAGTTGGGCTCTGAATCTGAGTCACATACACACACACACTTCCTCTCTTCATATATAGACACACAGCACAGCACAACTAAACTCTGCCTAATTTTCATTTCAATTATTTTTATTTTATTGCGGGAAACTTGTTCGACAATTAGCTTTTGAATCTACCGCCATTATTAACTTACCGTTAATTGTTGTTCAAATCTCACGGACACATTTTGTTGGTTAAAAAAGGTGTATATATATAACTTCATTTTTATTATCAATTATTGTATCACTAGTGGTGGCAAGCTATTTCCCAGCAAGATATCGGTCTCGCTGAGAAAACAAAGCTGGACATATTAATCATTTTACATCAAAAATTAACCTGAAAATAATTGTATTATGGATGACGCAAAAATAAAACTTCAGGGAGTCTTGGAGCTATTTACTTGAGTGCAGTTATATGTAAAAGAGCTCAACTTAAATGTAGTCACGTGTAATTCACCCTTTTGTATATGCTATTTTAATTATCATTTCTTAATCTCCATTCTACCATAAACAATTTATTTTTCTTTCCACGTTTGTACGAGGGGATGCAATAAAATGTCATGTATAATCTGTCTATTATCACTATCAGATTTTTTCCTTGTAACTGTGCGGCGTTACAGCATCGTCGTTACAAACTGTAATGGCGCACACTGTTGTGTGCGCCGTTAGAGGGTGTAACGACGCACACCGCGTGTGTGCCATTAATGGGTGTAACGGCGCACTCCGTTTGTGCGCCGTTAGAGAATATATATTATTAAAAAAATAAAATTTTAAAATTTTAAAAATATAATAAAGATAAAAATATTTTTTATTTATTATTATTTTAAATTAAATATTCATATTAAAATTGTTTAATACATAAATATATACATCGATTGATCGAGATGCAAACTATGATGACGGGCCAAAAGGATCTCTAGACCTAGTTGGGTCAAATGGAGGTCGAGGGGCATTAGGATTTAGAATTCTTAGCTATTCTTGGAAGTACATGAAAATCTGCGCGTTTTGGGAGGCCTCAGTCCGAAACTCTCTAATAATCTTGGCTTGTTGGGAGACCTGAGTCCGGAGCTCCGAAATCTCCGCAGAACTAGAATCGGAGGAGGTCGAACGTCTTCTCTATTTCGGCGGTGCCTCGTAATCACTCCCGCAACCCCAGATGCGTCGTCCTCTGTAGGGTTCTATAGTAATTCCTTTGGCAAACTCGACCTCGCGAACATGCTTGACAGCTAGTCGCATGACCTCATCCTCTTCAGCGTCGGTCATCATCTTTAGAGTTCCATTCTCGTTGTAGTTCGTCTGGTCATTCTTCCAAACCCTAAGCGCATTCTTAATGTAACTATGTAAAAAAAATTAATTAATATAATAAATTAAAATATTAAAGAATTTAAAAAATGAGTTTAATTAAACTTACAAGTTTCGGGTTGAGTTCCTCCTCGTCCTCGTCCTCCTCCCCCTCCTGATTACCATCACGAGGCTTACGCTTCTTTAGAGCCTTCAGAAAGCCCTCCAACTTTTTGGAGACCTCCACTTCCCCGTCCTCCGTCATCCTCTCCCAAAGAGTTCGGAATGGAATTTTGCCAGTATTGTGGTTTAATTTGTTCTCGCTCTTCCGAATGGTACTCATTTGAGACCCAACTTCTTCTTGAAAAAAAAAAAATTGAATTGAATTAATTGAAAAAAAATAAAACTGAAATTAAACCTATTAAATATAAAATTTGTAATATACCTCGTTGGCATCAAAATGATGAACGAGCCAACGCCACTGGGACTTCGTCCCTTTCAGACACTTGGGAATCCCATTACGGTCTAGTCTAGTAGGGTCCACGTAGAGTTTGTAAAACCACTTCATGTTCGATTTTCGCTCCTTGTAAGCGTCTATGGCTGCCTCACGAATCCACCTACTCAGCTCAACGGAATCTGACACTGCAAACAAACGCTGAAATTGACAAACACCACGTCAATATCTAAAATACGGCATTTGAAAATTCATTTTAAGTAAGTGTTGAAATTACCTTAAAGCTCCTCCAAAATAACTGGAACTCAGACGCCGGGAGACCCCAAACGTCTGGTAGGAAGCGTCGCGTTCCCGAGCGAATTTTCCTATAATAGCCTTTACCCTTTCTATTAATAATTGTCCTCCTTGGACACGTGGTCGGCCGTTTTCCCAAGTCAACAGAAAGGGACCTCCGTTCACCATGGTCGCTTTCTCTTTTGTGTTTATGTTGACGTCGACCTTTTGCTCCTTTCTTGCCCTGGCTTCCTATCTCTTCGTGTTTAGGCAGTCCACTTCTACTTTATAATCGAAGTACAGCTCGTACCTCGGAATCTCTCTGTAGTTGAGGGAAAGGAGCCTCCACTCGCTCAACGGCAGTTCGGACTCTTCCGGCATAGTATCCTATTCGGAGGGTCCAACGACGTCTCCGAGCATCTCCTGAAAGTCCGATCAACCGGGACATGGAAAGTCCAATCAATCTCCGTATGCCCTGGATCAGTCGGCTGAGTCGGTTGCGGCGGTGACGGAGTGTACATATCATCCTGTGGCTCCGGCGCCTGTGAAGACTCGAAGAACGGAATGTCCATTTTGGCCCGCCGAGGTGCCTGACCTTAGGTGCCTTACGTTTCGACTCCATTATCTGTAATTGTAAGAATGTAAAAGTCATTAAATGACCAAATTACCGTTTTCAGGCCATAAATGACCAAATTACCCCTAATTCGGTCGGAAATGACCGAATTACCCTTTTCAGACCATAAATGACCTAATTACCCCTAATTTGGTCGGAAATGGCCGAATTGCCCTTTTTAGCCATAAATGACCAAATTACCCTTTTCATGCTATAAATGACTAAATTACCCCTAATTCGATCGGAAATGACCGAATTACCGTTTTCAGGCGATAATTGACCAAATTACCCTTAATTTGGTCGGAAATGACCGAATTACCCTTTTTATACATTAATGACCAAATTACCCATAATTCGGTCGAAAATGACCGAATTACCATTTTCAGGCCATAAGTGACCAAATTACCCCTAATTCGGTCGGAAATGACCAAATTACCCTTTTCAGGCCATAAATGACCAAATTACTCCTAATTCGGTCAGAAATGACCGAATTCCCGTTTTCAGGCCATAAATGACCAAATTACCCCTAATCCGGTTGGAAATGACCGAATTACCCCTTTTAGCCATAAATGACCAAATTACCCCTAATCCGGTCGGAAATGACCGAATTACCCCTTTTAGCCATAAATGACCAAATTACCCCTAATTCGGTTGGAAATGACAGAATTACCCTTTTCAAGCATAATTTTGGTCCAAAATGACCAAAATACCCCTAATAGGTATTTTATAATTAATTCCAAAAATACCCCTAACGAGTATCAATATTCAATATAACAACCTAACATGTGGAACTAAAAATAACAAATCAATAACCTTAACATGCAAACTATAATTTCGAATTTTCTAATCTTAATATTTCAATTCCAAAACTATAGCATGCAATTCTCATAACAATTCCATACATACCCCTAAAATCTCAATATTTCAATTGCACAAATGTAACAATTTCTTCCGATGCAAATCTAACAATTTCAATTGCACAAATCTCAATATTTCAATTCCAAAACTCTAACACGGAATTCTCATAACAATTCCATACAATTATCATAAAAAATTCATATAATTATCATCACAATTTCATATAATTATCATATCAATTTTCATACAATTATCATAACAATTTCATATAATTATCATAACAATTTTCATGCAATTATCATAACAATTTCATATATTATTATAACAATTTTCATGCAATTCCAATACTATATTTCAGATTAAAAATTGCATACAATTCCAAAACTGTAGCATGCAAAACCTAAATTGTGTGAAGGATATTTATACAATGTGAATGATTGGTACTTACCAGAAGGGGACGACGACGGCGAGACGGCGACGGCGGGACGGCGACGGTGACGGCAATGACATTGGAAGAAAAGGGCAGAGAGGAGAGGAAGCGCAGAGAGGAAGAAAAGGGCTCTACCAAATATATCTACGATTTTGTAACAGTGCACATACAAGGAAGCGCCGTTACACTTGATCCGGAAGGTGCAGTAGAAGGTGAACCATAATTGTACAGAATGAAGGAGGGAAAATAGTTTCCAACTTACAAACTAGAACCGCTATATCTTCCCCGAACTTTTTCAGGGCTTTTTTCGTCGGCTCCCTTGTGCACAACAACTGGAAGGCCTTGCCCAACTCTGTTAATACTTCTGCCACATAAGGCGGAACGTACTTTCGAATGACAAGGGGGAAGATACGTCGCATCAGCACGTGACAATCGTGGGTCCTCAATCCGAGTAACTTTTTCTCATCGGGATTCACCTTGCTCTTTAGACTTCCCGCATATCCAGAGGGAAACTTAACAACTTAGATATGCTCCAGTACTTCCTTCCGATCACGACCCACCACGCCATAAGGTGCATCTGGGAGCTCCCCGTCTTGCACCCATTGGTCTTGCCGGACTCCATGTTCCTCGTAAGTTCTCCTAGCTTTCACGTCATCCTTAGTCTTCCTTGGAATTCCAAGAATTGTATCTATGACGTTGTCGCATACGTTCTTCTCGATATGCATCAAATCCAACGCATGTCTGACTTTATGAGTTTTCCAATAAGGCAACTCCCAGAAAATGCTTTTATGAGACCAACATATAGGAACACCACCACCTTTTCGTTTACTGAACTTCGGATGGAAACTAGGCGGTGGGTATTGATGACGTAGAATCGCACTGAGTACAGAAGCTGATAGCATTTTTGTGCCCTAGTCCAATTGCTAGTAGTCTGTAAATGTCTATGTATATTTATCATCGTTTGTAATAAATAAAACGGCTTTGTATTACTTATGTGTTGAAGTAATATGTTAAGCATGATCTGATTTATGACCACTAAAGTATTAGAACCATAAATCTGTACGGATCACACTTAACGAGTCACTGGTCAATATACGCTTCAGTAGAAGCGACCAGTATGAGGATGGTTCTCAATGACGTAGTTCTGCTTGTCATAGGGATGAGGGATCCCGGAATCATATCATAGATATCATGAGGTGATTGATATCAGACGACCCGCTTTGAATAGTGTTTCGTAGATTAAGTCATGAACATATTCAAATGCGATAGCTTGTCACGATATCCTTAGACCAAGGAGTCTTTATGATCGCTATGCAGTGTACGTGCGACTTTAACTTGCGCCTAACGCTTTTCGTAACAGGATTGCAATAACGAACATGATTGGGTGGCGGAACGGATTGCATGAGTGACACGAAAGACGGCTAAGGGATTTATCCCTCGTACTACGGTATGGGAAAGATATCCGTTAAAGGCCTCTTGATCGAGAGTGACTGAGAGAAAGAGCATGGCCATTCCAGTGATATGGGTTATCAGTTCTCAGCCATTTCACATATCAAGTAACAATGATTGATTAAACAAGGATGACGACTCTATGCCTTGTGATCAATCGGGATGTCTAGAGATAATAGGATAGTGACTTGTACGCACAAGGTTAAATCGAATCATCGATCATCATGCACCTTGGGTAATCATAACGTCTTACTAGAGACCACTTATGATGGATCAGAGAAGAGAGATCTTTTGCGCCGATCTGCCAACGGTGGCATGAGCCTGGAGGGTCACACACATACAAGACAGATAACTTGAGACAAGGAAACCTTAACGTTTCTTGAGGAGCAATACATGGAAAAAACTTAAGGTTTTGGGCCATGGGTTCCGTTTGAGAGAATAATTAGCGAATCGAGAAAACTGAGATTTTTCGTCGATGTCGCGTCGGACTTTGTTTGATAAGTAACGACAAATCGGGTCGGGCAACTTTTGGACACGACACACAACCACATGGGCGAGCCTATTGGGCTCAGCCCATGAGGTCACGTGACCGGCCCAACAAGGGCCCATTTTGGGCCCAATAAGCCCACTTGGCCGACCACCTTGGTGGGTCCAAGGGTGGGGCCACACACACCATGCTTAGTTGGTGATTGTTGATTAAGAGGTGAGTGATTTAAGGGGTATAGGTAATGACACCTTTAAACCCATGCTTTCACCTTTTAGACCCATGCTTATGAGTTGATGAAGTATAGAAATATCAAAGGGAATAACTCACTCACTCACACGCTTCTCTCTCTCTCCTTGGCCGGCCACTCTCTTTTGCTCTCTCTTCTTCCTCTATTGTTCTTCACTTAATTGTTCTAGTAGGCATTAAGTGAAGGATCTTGAAGATCATCCCCTTGGTGTGGACTTGCTCTAGAGAAGAAGACCTCATAGTTCTTCTTTATTGATTCAACAAAGACTTGAAGGTAAATTTCTTGTGGAATAGATTTTTCTTTGAGATTTAATGGTTCATGTTCTTGGAAAAGGTTTGGAGTTGCTTTTGTTAAATGCTTCCGCTATCTCGATGATCTAGAACGCTCCAAAACCCTACAGCAGCCCCTGAATGCCGGGTAGGCCTTCTCTGGGTCTCTGTCTACCCGTTAAAGGCTTGCGCTTGAAATCACAGTGGGTGTTTCGGTGGTAAGAACCTACGCGCACCTTGGTAAGAGATTCTTGAGTTACTGCGTTCAGAATCGATCTCGTCCAAGCATAGAGGACATGCCCTATAGCCTTTAGTCTGGATGCCCCCAACATTCCCAAACCCGGGAAGTCACTTATCGTAGACATCACAGCAGCCCACATTATGAAAACCTCTTTCTTAGAACCATCCCACGCGACAGCTCCGTGCTCCCACAGATGGTTCAACTCATCAATCAGCAGACGCATGAAGTTATTTAAGCATTTCACAGGTGATTTTGGAACATATATGAACATGGTGAGGATGTTATACTCCTTTCTCATAGCCATCGAGGGCGGAAAATTCAACGGGATAGCGACTACAGGCCACAAACTGTAACTCAGCGCATTAGGCCCATATGGAGAGAACCCGTCGGATGTCAGCGCCAGCCGCATGTTCCAGATTTCTCCTGAAAATACCGGGTATTTTGCGTCAAAATGAATCCAATCCGTACCGTCCGATGGATGTACTAATATTTCATCGTCCTCATTCTCCCGCTCCCCGTGCCATTGCATCCACTCAGCCGTCTCTGGGGAAAGATATAAACGTTGAAGTCGAGGAGTCAATGGGAAGTACCACAACGTCTTCTTTGGAACCAATTTTTTTCCCACTTTAGCGTATCGTGCTTCTCCACAAACGCCACATGTCTGGAGTTGCGATTGTTTTCCGTAGTACAAAGTGCATCTGTATAGACATGCATCATATTTCACGTGTGGCAGTTGGATTGCCTTCATTCTCTACTTCGCCGATGCGTAGCTAGATGGATACGTATTAGGTTGGGGTAACGTAGAACAGTAATCTTTGGCGACCTTGGTAAAAGCTTCGTCAGATATCCCGGTGCTGTGCTTGATGGACAACATCCTTAACATTGCTGCTAACGAAGTGTCCTCACTAGTCATGGCGCACGTGGTTTCGTACAACGGCTTTTGCGACTCCGTCACCAACCGGTTGTATGCTGTCATGGTTGCCTTAACGACTCCCTCCTCGACTTCGGTTATTATATTTATGTTCTCTTCTTCGTCCTCGTCCTCGTCAATCCTTACATCTCTAGGTGGGTCTTCATCATCCACGAGCTGTTGCACAGGATCAACGTATACTGGATTGTTGTCCGACGTCAAACAAGGCTGATTCGCCGATGTTGGCCTCAAATTGATATCCCAATTGCGGCTTAAGCTAGCTCCTCCGGCTTCGCCGTGATGGAACCATACATTATACGATCAAAGAAATCTTTCCTTAATATATGATCGCAAATGGTGTCCATATCGTGCCAAGCAGAATTACAACACCTCGTGCATGGACACTTGAAACGTCCCATGCCATCTCTTGGAGCGTTTTTCTTCGCAAATTTTACAAAACTGCTTAATCCGTTCATCCATTCCTCATTCATTTTTACGGATCCTATCCATCTCCGATCCATTCTATATATGTAATATTTATAAATTCGGTTAAAAATTAATATTAGATAACTATATACCAAAAATGACATTAATATTTATTATTATTTCACCAAAATCACAACAAAAATAATAATATATAATACATGCACTATTTCACATAAATCACACTAACTATAATAATTTACATATTGCATTATTTAAAAATATGTACGTACCTTCTAATTCACCGAAATATTACAAATGACCGAATTACCCTTGTTTGGTCATTTATGACCAAATTACCCCTAATTAGGTCATAAATGACCGAAATACCATTGTTTGGTCATTTATGACCAAATACCCTAATGTTATCATGCAAGTAATGAAATCGGGAGAATTTACCCTAATTTTACATTTAATCCCGAAAATACCCCTAGCGGATAATTAATTTAATCAATTTCAAAACTAAATGAATAAATATAACCTGCAAATTATTCATACAAAGCCATACAAATTCATATGAAATCATATACAAATTCGCGGGAAGTTCATAACATGTAATATTAAGATTAATTCATGTAAAAATAAAAAAATGACATTCATTATTATTTCACCAAAATCACAACAAAAATAATAATATACATACACTATTTGACATAAATCACACTAAAACTATAATAATTTACATATTGCATTATTTAAAAATATGTACGTACCTTCTAATTCACCAAAACTTCCGCTCAACTGTAGATTTTTGGGTGAGAAATATAGGGTACTCGGGAAAATTTGTAAGGTACCGAAATTACGAAATTATCCTTGTCGGGAGAAAATTTGTTGTGAGAAGTTGTAGGGAGGGAGAAGGGGAGGTTATGCCAAGATTTATACTAAATTTTAGTAACGGCGCACAATACTCTGTGCGCCGTTACAAAATTGTTTGTAACGACGCATATTGGTAGATGCGCCGTTACAAATTAACGGTAACAATAACGGATCGATTTCCGACCGTTTACCCTAACGGCAACAGAGTGGTCAACGGTCAACAAAATTTGTAACGGCGCATATTACTGTGTGCGCCGTTACTAATTTTCATTACTAACGGCACACATATATAGTGCGCCGTTACAAATGTTTTTAACATCGCACTATATATGTGCGCCATTACAATTGTTTGTAACGGCGCACAATTTATGTGCGTCGTTAGTATTCTTCTTGCTAACGGCGCACATATCTATGTGCGCCGTTGGAAATGAAAAATCTTATAGTGTATAGAGATTCTTTACAACTTGTAAATTAATGAAAATACAAATTATTTCATACATTCTTCGGAGAAGTGTGACCACTAATTATAAATAGGGTTAATTACACTTTATCATATTTAGTTGGAGGTCATTTACAAATTAGTATACCTACTTTAAAAAAATTTATTCGCGCTCATTTAGTAGTCAAAATTTTGCGCGTTAGTGTTTTTCCATCTAAATTAACGTTTTTACTGTACTTTTTTTAAAATACCTAAAATACCCTTCTCTTTCCATAGCCAATGTTCATTAGAAATTAGGAAAATATGGGTTTATTGCACTTTAGTATACCTAGTTGGAGGTCATTTACAAATTACTATACCTATTTCAAAAAAAATCATTTGCTCTCACCTAGTTGTCAAAATTTTGCACGTTAGTACTTTCCCACCCAAATTAACGTTTTTATTGTTCTTTTTTTGAAAATATCCCTATGCTCCATTCCTTTTCTGCAACTATCTTCTCCAACTCAATCCACATCTCTCTCTTTTTACTCTGCAATTCTCCCCTCTTCTTTAAAAGTTATCTCTTTTTCTTGATCATAACTAATATAAAAAGTTTTTTTTAAAAAAATAATCTCATCACTAAATAACATTAATTGAGAGAAATTGAGATTCGTCTTAGTATTTATATCATTAATTTTTTTGAATAATCTCTCAGACCAAAACTAGAAGCATGAACTTTATAAAAAGAAAAAAAAACCTCAATCCCCTCACCCCCTCTATTACGAGCTCCATATCTCAATCACAATCCCCAAATCAGACTCCAAGCCAACTCCTCATGTTCCCTTCAGATCTTGTTTCCGATCTGGAACCACCGGCACAAGAGATCCATATGTCAATTGATTTCACCTAAGATTTACATTATTGAGCTGTTTGAATTTGAATGAACTTGTTAAAAAACTGAGACATATATCAAAATGTCAATGGATGCCAAGAAACACACAAAAAGGGAACAAAATCAAAATCAAAATGACATGTCTTTGAAAATTTGATGAATAGTCAGGGGTATTTTAGACATTTCACGATTTAGTGAAATTTTCTGTTCAAAATTTGACGGTGTTGGGGAAAATTTTAAAAAAATATAGTTAGGTGAGCGCAAATGAAAATTTTTGAAATAGGTATAGTAATTTGTAAATGACCTCCAACTAAGTACAGTAAAGTGTAATTAACCCTAGAAATATTGAAGTGGTGGCATTACTTTAGAAATTTGATGAATAGTAAGGGGTATTTTAGACATTTCACAGTTTAAGAATAATTTTCGTCCAAATCTTAACGGTGTTAAAGCAAATTGTAAACAAAATGTACTCAAGTGAGCGCGAATGAAATTTTTTAAAGTAAATATAGTAATTTGTAAATGACCTCCAACTAAGTATACTAACTTATAATTAACCCTTCTAAATATACATGTTAGCTGATCACGTTTATTTAGAATAGGGATGGCAAAAATACCCAAACCTGACGGGTAACCCATAGACTCAACCCAATTAGAAGCGGGCGGGTCAGTAATTTCGGGTAACGGGACGGGTAATGGGGCAAACAAGCGGGTATCTAGTTGGGTCAAGGTCGGGATCGGGGTTAGTTGTATGTTAAAAAAATATTATATTTATATTTAAAAGAAAACATTACCAACTAATTAATCCTAATTAGGTTTCTCAAAAACAAATTATACTCAAGTTACGAATTTTATTCGTTTGTTTCTCTATATATACTTTTCTATTAATTTTGATATTTCGCGTAAACATGGTCTATTGAGGCTCTCATAATTAGTTTTGGTTGCACAGTGAGAAAACATCACACACTATGATTTGAAGACTTCAAACACGATGTCACAATAGAAAATTTCTTATAATTAGAATGAACCTTGAATTAGTTTGTGATATTGCAATGGTTATTTTAAAAAATTAGAGAGCGTGCCTTAAATTGATTTAGTGCTTGTTTTATATTTCACACATTAATATCATGAGAGACAACCTACTTATTTTCTGGCAAAAATATGTTTTACTACGTCATGTTTTATGTATAAAATTTGCTATTTGTATGTAGAATTAATTGAGAGATGATAATATAATGTAGAACGAATTGTAAGAGAAAATTGGAATTAAGTCTGATTTCGGGACGGGTCTGGGACTTGCAAATTACCTGTACCCGTCGGGGCGGATTTCGAGACGGGTTTGAAAGCAAAATATTGGGGAATGGGACGGGTTCGGGACAGAGACCTAATTTGTGGGTTGGGTCTGGGATTACTAGACCCGCTCCAAACCCGCCCCAATGCCATCCCTAATTTAGAAGAAGAATTGTCAATCTAGTTGATCACATATATTTTAGATTAAAACTCAACACTGTAATGACTATTCTAGTTTAGTTTAGTTACCTATTAAATAGTTTCCTTATTATTACTAGTCTTTCTATTTAGGCTTGGTCTATTATATATATATAAAAAGCTATCTCTTGTGGTAATTGACAACATCCAAAATATCAATAATATTCCTCTCTACCATATTTCAATCACATATATTCTTAAAATCTTCATTCTATCTTCAATTTTATCCGTGTATTGTTTTTTCATCTCTAACTCATCATTTCTTCTAAAATATTCTATCTAAGTTAGTTTTAAAAACACTCAACCTCATGATAAAAATTTACCAATCCCTCACATATATTTAATACTTCATCCTATATTTTGCAAGTAAAGAATAAAGTTGTTATTCTAACTATAATATGACGACTTGTAACTCTAATACATTATACAAGAGTTAAAATCTGATGTGAACTGGGTTTAATGATGCCAACATACGAACTGCAATGAAAAATGTTTGATTGGCAAGGATCCGTAAGCAGTGAACACTGGCAAGGGTTTGGTGGATGCACGATACATTAGTTGCTGACGTGGATCTTCGGTGATTATCAACCTAATAACTATCAAATTATAAATTATCAATTCAATAATTACATTAATAATCAATTCAATAATTGTTTCCCATAATTGGGTAAAGTCTCGTGGCGCCGATCTCCTACGAGTGTCGACGTCTGCGTGGTACTGCGGCGACATCAGCGTGGTGCGGCGGTAGAAGCAGAGCTCTTGTGGAGGTAGATCTGTGGTCTGATGGAGGCATGGTCGGATGGTAGATCGGGTTTTGATGGAGGCGAGATTTGGTTTGTGGATGAGTTGAGACGGATGAGGCTGGAGTTGCAGATGGGTCGCGCCTGGGTTGCGACGATGGAGCTTGGAGGGCTGGGGGGTTTTGCTTTTGGTTGGTTGGTAGGCCGATACTGGGAGGGAACCGGAGTTATCTGGCGTCGGTGGGCAGACTCATGCAAGCATACCGAACTAGGGGGGTCTCGGCTTGCTCAAAATTCAATACCCATCTTATTGGGATTGGTACTGGAAGGAAACGGGGGGGGGGGGGGGGGGGGGGTCTTTGGTGTCGATGGGTTAATCCGATTAAACCCAATGAACTGGAAGGATTTAAATTTTGTGATGCCCATATTATTCGTAGGGTTGATCGAGAAAGCTGGTTTAATTCGATTTGCAGCAAGATCACGGGGTTTCTCCATCCGTATGAGTTGGAGGCCGTGGCTCTACATGATGCTAATCGGTTTGAGTCGATTGGTCTTCGGGGTTATCAGAGATGCATGGATAAATCATTCCACAACAAGATCACGGGGTTTCTCCAACCGTATGAGTTGGAGGCCGTGGCTCTACATGATGCTAAACGGGTCAAGCTGAACAACTTTGGAGAAACCATTAGCGAACAAGGTTGCGTACTATCCATCATCATAACTTTTGTTCTTTGTTTTCCTCGTAATCAAATGGCTCACGAATTGACCATGTTTGTTTTTACTAATAGTAGCTGGATTATGGTGAGAGGTCTGTCCCACCATCTGTAACTTCAGTTGTCCGACCTGATGCCGAGTTAGTTGCTATTTAATCAATAAAATTCGTTTTTCCTTCAAAAAAATAATTACACTAATAATCAATTCAATAACTAACATAATTATTTGCTATTAATTAAATAATTACCATAATTATGAAACTAATAAATACTTATCAATAAGTTAAATAATATAAGCATTACCATGATTAAACTTATAACTACAGTAATAAAATTTATAACTATGCTATTCTTTTGGTACAAGGTCTTGGATTTTTGATGGTTAACAATTCGGGTAAACAATACCTTGTATCCACGAGACAAAAGCTAGTAACATCTCTTCCCTTAAAGGGCCCGATCCCCTTGTTGCATTCTTCACCCAATGGGTTCACCATTATATTTTTTTATAATGGGGTCATACTCCCTCGTTTACACTTTCCGCAAATAGGTTCACCATTAATCTTTTTAGAATGACATTAGGTCCTCTCGTGAATATAGTTGAAACCAAGTGAAGGAGATTCTGGGGTGATCATGACAACCATGTCATGAACAGGGGGAGACCTCGTTGCATCCGGTTTCCCCCCACGTTAACCTCTACCCTAAAGGGTTCACTCTCCTCCTTGGCTTTTAGGATGACTGAAATTCACTGTCGAAATGCAGAGCCAATACTTTGTATCCAATACGCATGACTTCAGACTGGATTGCACAGATCTTGTACCATCAAGAGTGAAACTATGTCTCACTCTCTCCTAATAGGGTTTATTGTTTTTTTGGGTACAAGTTCTTGACTGTTTTGGTACAAAGTGAGTCATTGATGAACAAATTAAATTATTGTAGGTATGTGATCGATAAATTAAATTATTGTAGTTATTCGATCGATAAATTAATTTAAGGTAGATATTGAGTTGATAAATTTAATTATAATAGTTCTTTAAACGATAAAATTTTCAAAATAAATTATAACTACCAAGTGACACGTCACCAATCAACATTCCAAATATACTGATGGACGCTGATATGACAAAATTTTGTAAGTTCTCACGAAACCACTCCATTCGCAACACAGTGCAACTCTTAAGTAAAATATGAATTCATATACATGAAATATGGTATTGCGTTCACTAATAGGTTTAAGATCAGTTAATAATCTAATCACATAATTTGATTAGATCAATTATGTTTGTAGATAAAACAATCAATTACGCAAATAAGTTTGATCGATAACTTCAATTAGGTTATAAAAATCAGTAATAGTCAATAGTCTAGACGAACACATCCCCTTCATGTAATATACAAAATTTAACAACAAAAAAACAGTTTGAAAAACATCTTTGTAAAAAAAAAAACTCTTTACCAACTTTACTTTTGTAACTATAATAATATATGGTAGTAGTGTGGCGAGCTCCTAACTCATGGGAAAGGGCAAGTTTTTGTGACCCACAACAATAATGGATTAGCTCCAATAATTCATAGATTTCTTGAGACATAATCTCCAATAATGATGACCATAATTTGGACACGACAAGAATTGCACAGCTGGAAGTGGAACTCTACTATTTATTTAGTCACCTGTCAGTTGATCTTGCTTCCCACCGTTCTGTATCAATTATAATGAAATTGCTGTGAATATAATTTCCACTGGTTTTTTTTCTCTCAGATCTTAATCAAATATTTACATATTCCATGTTCATTTATTTTGCACTTTCTTCATATCTAGGGTGACGAACATTTTTTTGACTGATTAAAATCAGCAATAGACACTTTTATGACTTCAATACCAGCCATCTAAAGAAAATGTCATTTAGTAAGCTGAAAATGTTCATGGATACACTGGCAATATTTTTCTCAAAAAACCATGAAGTTTAAAGCTACAGAGCTCGACTATAAAATCATTGGATTAATTAACTTCATTATTGTTTAGGGAGGTTCATTGTTATTCCCGGCAGAATTAATCATAACAGTCACTTTCTGTCCACAGGAAATAGTATTTTATGTATTTGTTGTATATGGGGAAGGTGAGTTTCTAGCGTTCGGTTCGGTCAAACAAGAGGTGGATATGTCTGCTGCCTTCTGGGCCTCATGTTGCCAATGCAATTATCTTTCTTCTTTTCTTAATTTAATTTAATTTTCTTCTAGAAATTTATGTTTAACATGTGTCATGCATCTTTATCAAATATTGTTTTTATCATACATTATTTAGCATCCATCTAAACTTTAATCAATAAACTGTATATAAGATACAAGTTTTCTTCACCAATCTTGGAACTCTTATATAATTATTATGTAATTTAATTTTATATTATAAAAGTCTAATCTCTTAAGTCGTATTTATTTTAGACACTCAATTATTTTAAAACAAATTCAAATGAAGTTACAAATGATATGGACATAACGATGTGATATACTAATAATTGATGTATATATTAATGTTATAAAAAATAGGAGTAATACAACAAAAGCAAAAATAGAATTCTCAAATAATAAACCCATAAAATTTTAGTTTAGAGTAATTTTGTTAAATTTTGATTTAAAATTTTAATGGAGAGTTTATAATTTATTATTTGAGTGATGTTAGGATTATCTTTTTGATATGGTTTTTGCTGATAATGATTAATATGTATGTTAGATTGATAAAATAAGTTACTTGAGATCTTACATATGAATAATAGGTCATTTCCATGAAGAAGGAAAACTAAAATGCATACAATGCAATTCCACTTAGCCTAACATTTACATCATTGGTGCGGGATGGAGTCATTTTCAAACATTTCAAGTAGGACATATTAAAGCATTTATGCAGGCACATGCCATTTTGTATAAGTTAAGGAAATATATGAATATAATGAATGAGGTCCATCACATCACATGGCTTTAAAACACACGTGAAACTGAGAAACTATACGATGCTAATGGGCCTGAATCATGATGAACCCTGGTGGATCTAGTTTTTCCCTTTCCCAACAAACCGCTATTGTAAAATAAAATGATACACCCCATCATGTAGGGTAGTAGAGTTTAAATAACATACAAATTTTTGTGGATCTAATGCCTTAGTCTAAGTCTTTACCATGTAATTTTTATCGAAATTAAGTAATAAAAGAGGCATTAACATTATTATTGAGTTGTAATAATGTATCAAGCGATAACTTCATCTAAAGTCGTTAGTGTTTACACAAGGACAGAAAAATCTTTAGATATTATGAACTTATGCTTGATGAATCTCTGGTTGAATACTTATACATAAGTAAATAGCGTGAGGATGACTTACGATCATGTTCTGTTGATTGAGATGTAGAGTCATATCACAGATATCGTCTAGGAGACGATATCGGATGACCTGCAGTGGAGTATGGCGCATAGATTAAGTCAACAACGCATATTCTGTTATCGTGTGATCACTGCCTTAATACCTTGGAGCGAGTGGCTCACATGCACGTCACTTCATTAGTTTGACATGTCACATGCACGAACCGATCGATACACTCGTGGACATTGCGTAATCACTACGTCTTACTAGAGACCATTAGTGATGGATCGGGTGAGATGAGATCTCACGCCGAATGGCCAACGGGTCACGGACCTACAAGGTCGCACACCATGAGCGAGAACCGAAGCCTACTCGATGGGATTCAAGAGGTCCAAATGGAGAGAATGAGAATATTTGCCACGAAGTGTGGTGCCGATCGCCACCGACACTTGTGGGGGGTGGCGATCGTCACCTTGGATGTGGCGATCGCCACCAATAGATGTGGAGGGTGGCGATTGCCACCCATGGTGTGGTGATCGCCACATCGGCCTGACGGCAAAAGCCCTAAGGCACTCACCCAAGCCTATAAATAGAGGCCAAGGGTGAGTGCCTCCACAGTGCATTCTTACAATATTATCTATTCCTCCAAAACAGTGTGAGAGGGTTCTTTTGTGGTCTAGTAGCCACTAGTTGAATTCTAGCTTCGTGTTTGTCGAGCTCCAGTGTGTGCGAGACGTAGAGGACAAGCTCCAGATCATGTCTTTGATCAGGAGATTTCACGCTACGAGAGGTTAAAGATCAGATCTTTCCTCGTTAATATGTTACATAGTTTGCAAACATTCCTGTGGCGGGTTCTCAGTTAATTATCGTCGCTTCCGCTGTGCTTGAGATCCCGGGAACCCCAACAGTGGTATCAGAGGCTGGTTGCTCTCTAGATGAATCATGCATGCATGATTTTGTGGCAAAATTGATTACTTGAGCATATATGATTGTTGCCATGATTGATTGATGCATGAATCTCTACTCTTTCTATTGGCCCGTTTTTGATCGCGTTTCTCGATAAAGACAGGATTTTCATTTGTTTGTGGGTGGTTTGTCGACTTAGGACTGATGCACACGGTGCACTGAGTCGTTCCCAGGGGTCGGGACTCGAACTGAGTGAAATCAGATCGAGAATCGAGCTCGGGAAAACCCAAAAATCGGGCTGGACAAGAAGGGTGGCGATCGCCACAATGGAGGTGGCGATCGCCACACACCTGCCTCATTTTCTCCGCCAATCTGGTGGTGGCGATCGCCACTAAGGGAGGTGGCGATCGCCACATGTACCACTAAGGGTGGCGATCGCCACACACCTGCCTCGTTTTCTCTGCCAATTTGGTGGTGGCGATCGCATCCAAAGGAGGTGCTGATCGCACATGTACCACTAAGGGTAGCGATCGCCACCATGGGTGTGGCGATCGTCACCCTTGGGCAGATTTGATATTGGGATAAGTCGAAATTCCGACCTAAAGGCAATTCGAGATTTTGACTAGGATTGTCTTATCGTTTTGATGCCATGAATGTACTCAATCCTCAATATGGTTAAATTGGTTTTCATTGAGTTTATAAAATATCGATTTTTTTTTCTGACGAGATAAAGTACGGTCTTGAGTTTCCACGGGATTGATGATCCGATAAATTGTAGGACCGCACAGTTGTGTAGTTCGACGTACTTTGGTGCGTCGTTGGCACATTATGTTGAACTTTTTGTATCGCCCAACGACCTATTAGGGTTTTTCTCGATACACTAGAGTTTCAACATACCGGTTGATGAAGTGATTACATCGACCGGCGGCGGGGCCGGGTTCTTGCGATTAGATCGAAGTACCGATTCCCGGTTTTCTTGGGGAAAATGCGGGAGTCTCGGTTTAGGATTTCGAGATCGAGACTTTCGAGTGCCAAGTGAGAACGATACACTAAAAATATAAAGATTAAAATATGATTTGATGTGAGTGATACCATGCATTTTGTGACAACATATATGTTTGATAACATGATATGATTGCAACATGCGTAAGTTAGATCACATGATGTATAGCTAAAGCCCATCAAGACAAGACCGTTTATATTGCATTTGATTTGTAAATATGAAATGGCGGTTTGTGCCATCTTAAGATTTGGTTGTATATTTAGCGATGAGATGCGTCGTTATTTACATGTATTGCATTTATAACCGGCATGCGAGCCGTTGATATTTTATGTAAACGCACTTCCCATAGATGGTACGTTGGGAGTCTTGGAGCTGGCGTTGGAGCGTCAAGGAGCCAGTTTGAGTGTCACCAAGGATGAAGAAGACTTGTGTAGTTGTAATTTTCACCCTTAGGATGTAACCCCGATCTTTATGGACTAGCCCCATAAAGATCGAACCTAGAGATGGGTTTAGGCTATACATGTTTAAATTGTGGTTTTTAGAACTGCATGATTAGTAATGTATGATTATTTTATATGCATGAGAGCATGATAAGTTTAAACGTACATATGTTTTGAATGTCCGAAATTGGTTAAATAACGTACTTGGACATACAAAACAAAGTGTAGCATGAAACATATCATCATACCCGGTACGGATGAACAATTGTCACGTAGAGAATGTACTAGGTACATGTCTCGCAAAACTTGATCATATCGCAATGAAATTGAGTCATGCGATGATGCTATCCAATTTTGACACTCAACGAAACTGCGTGACCACGAACGTCGTGCGCGTTAGCAGAGCGTTCGTGGAAGCAAAGCTAGAAGAGGTGGATATTTTTGTTTGGGGCGAAATGCCCACGCACTCTCCATTCAAGTTCTGGGTCACAAGTCAAGTTTTGGTTGACTCAACTAGGCCACAGACGTTGATCTTCCCTCGCAGAGCGTTCGTGGAAGCGATTTTGAAGGATATGGAGAGTTTTAATTGGGGCGAAGTGCCCACACACTCTCCAATCAAGTTCTGGTCCACATGTCTTCAATTAAGTCGACCTAGAGCATCAGACAGAACAATGCCGATGTATTTTGTACATATGTTCTGGCCAAGAGTTACCGTTTTATGTGATTGGAAAATAATCCTACCTACATAACTTAATTGAAGTGTTGAGCCCACGCTCACTTCAAGTTGGGTGAATCAAGGGTCTTGGTTCTTGATTCTTGCGAAGGATCAAAATGGTCAAGATTTTGCAACAAATATTCATCGATAAATTCAGAGTGTAACTTGAATTTATTGATCTGTGTAGATAATGGCAGCAAGACAAGCACACACGTTGTCACTAAGGTCGATCCTGGAAAAGGAGAAACTTAGTGGAACAAACTTTCTCGACTGGAAGTATAACACGAGAGGAAGAAATGTGTACTTGACGAGCTCATTTCCCTGTGTCAGGTGTTGGTTCCGAGAGGAGTGTTATGAATTCCCACCAAAGGCAATCTAACGACTCGTTCGACAAGGGACGCATCATGCTGGGCTTGAGAGGGGCATTAGCTTCAAGAGAGCTAGTGGGAGCTCGGTCAAGTCCTCCACACAGACTAATGGAACAAGAAAGGGTACCGAGGTCCATAAGGGCATGTCCAAGCCTCAAGAGGGCAAGGACAAGGCCAAGTTGGACGCGAAGGACGCTGTTTGCTTATTCAACAATCAACGTGGTAAATGGAGGAGGGACTGCAAGAAGTTCCTAAAGGAGCATGTAGTTACGACGTTTTTGGTGATTGACTTATTTTTAAGGAACTAGAGAAGATGTCATAAAGAATGTCGAAGCATCGTATGCGACATCTTGTATGACATTGTTAACGACATCTCGACAAACATTCTGTTCGACGGAAATCAGGAAAGTCCATGTTCTGCAGAAAGTACAACTACGACTAGGAATTATGAAAAGTTCCAGAACGTCTCTGATTCTTGAAAGAAGAAAGACGGTGATAAAGAGGAAACCCATTAGAGTTAGTACTCATGCTCGATTGCTATAAAAGCTTAGGCTACCCCTTAGCAATCGTGTGGTTCTTTTATTGTTTCCTAGCAATAATTTACAAAGCTCTTAGACGTGAAGGTTTGCGGGCTGAGAGGTTGTAGATTGTGCTAAGGATATTGTGTATCACCATAACTATTGAGAGTTAGGTGATTGAGGGTTTACTGATCGCGTGAGTGAAGACTGCACGCAACCACAACGTTCAACGACGACTTGAACCGACATAGCAAGGTGATTGCTCGAAGAGTGGAATCAAGACAGAATCTTGGATTCAGGGGGAGACCCTGAGATAGGTTTGCACGTGTAATAAGTAGCATAAAGTATTGACCTATGAGCTATCTCTTCCCAATATCGACAAAAGGAATAAAGGAGTTGCCTTCAAAAGCTCAACACACAAGCAACCAGAATCTGAGAATTCTGACTGTGACGAAGACATCGATACTACAATGGCCCTTCTCACAAAAAATTACAACAAAGTCATGAGAAGATTCATTCGAATGGGCGGAAGGAATGTTACAACAGATGCCAGAAACAAAGCTCCACAAAAGCTCTGACAGGAGGAAGTCTTGACAAACCAAACAGAAGCGGAGAGGAAAACAGCAAGAACAAAGGACCTCAGTGTCATGAATGTGAAGGATTTGGGCATCTTCGCAGAGAATGTCAAAATTTCCTCAAACGACAAAAACGAGGATATAATGCTACCTTATCAAATGATGACAATGAAGATAGTGGTTCTGAGGAGGTAAGCAATTTTGTTTCATTTACTACTACCACTTCTGTATGTAACATTGATAACTCTGCTAATATCAATGATGATCTCCATCATCTAACTCCAAACGAGAATTGGACTAAAGAGCTACTGGTCGAGGCATAGAAAAGCTTGCATACTAGATGGTTGAAGGAAACTCTGATCCCTGATCAACAAGGAGAACGGATCATCATTCTTACCAACGACAAGTCTAGATTCCTAGAGACGATCGTGGAGCTAAAATGCGAAATCACCAGACTTAATGGAGAAATCAGTCTTATGACTAAATCGGTAAAGATGATGAATCCTAGCACAGAATGCCTTGACAAAATCCTATCAGTAGAAGAGCAGTCCAAGGATACGACGAGACTAGGGTACACACACGATATCCCCTCGACAGCAGTTACGAAGTTTGTCCCACAACAAGCCATGGTTGACAAGAAACCACTGGATGCCCCAACACATCCTACAGGACGACCTACAACAAATGTCATGACATCGTCTACAACATGTTCTTGTGAAGCAACTATCAAAAGACATCCTCCACCCAGACAGTAATACTACAGAAAACCAGCTTATCAATATAAGTGGATATGTCATTACTGTGGTCAACGAGGTCACATCAGACCATTTTGTTTTCAACTCCATGGGAGAAAGCAAGCTCAGCTACCACAGAGACAAAGGAGACATCAAAGGCATCTCTCAACTCCTCAGAAAAAATCCCGCCTTGAATGGAGACCTAAGAATCTAGTCTATCGAGCTAATGTTTTATATACATCCTTGAGTGTCTCAACAAACAAAGACTGGTATCTCGATAGTGGATGTTCTCGACACATGACAGGTACTCCAGAGTTTCTTTCCAATCTCAAACTATATACAAACTGCTATGTTACTTTTGGTGATGGGATTCGAGCTCAAATCATTGGAAAAGGAGAACTGAAGCATTCAGGAGCTACTTGCCTAACTGAAGCATTACTTGTAGAAGGATTTAAGGCAAACCTGATTAGCATCAGCCAGATCTGTAATCTGGGTTCATAAGTGAAATTCACTAAATAAGCCTGTATAGTGAAAGACTTCGATCAAGTCACTATTCTACAAGGAATCCGCTCAATGGATAACTGTTACATCTGGTCGCCCGAATCACATATCGAAGCGGCAAAGTGTCTTGTCTCCAAAGCAGAAGAAACCAAACTGTGGCACAGAAAGCTTGGACATCTAAATCTTAGAAGTATGCAGAAGGCAATCTCCGAGCAGGCCATTACTGGAATTCCAAACCTGAAAATAGTAGAAGGAAAGATCTGCGGAGAATGTCAGATTGGAAAGCAAACCAAGATGTCACACAAGAAGCTGCAGCTTATCACCACCTCTCGAGTGCTTGAGCTAATACATGTTGACCTCATGGGGCCAATGCAAGTTGAAAGTCTTGGAGGAAAACGCTATGTCTTTGTGTGTTTAGATGATTACTCACGATACACATGGGTTGACTTCCCTCATGACAAAACAGATACCTTCTCGATCTTCAAGAATCTATGCATCCATGTCCAACGAGAAAAAGGGGAGACAATTGGCAAACTAATTCGCCTTCGTAGTGATCATGGTCGAGAGTTCGAGAACATCAAATTTGCAGAATTGTGTAACTCAGAACGGATAGCTCATGAGTTCTTAGCACCAATCACTCCCCAACAGAATGGCATTGTTGAGCGCAAAAACAGGACTCCACAGGAGATGGCTAGAGTTATGATGCTTGCCAAGGACATATCAACTCAGTTTTGGGCAGAAGCACTTAACATTGCTTGCCATATCCACAATCGAGTCACTCTCTGACCAGGCATGTCAGTAACTCATTATGAAATATGGAGGGGGAGAAAGCCCAATGTTAAGTACTTCCATATCTTTGGATCCACTTGTTATATTCTGGCTGATAGAGAGCCTCGTCGAAAGCTTGATCCAAAGAGTGATGAAGGCATCTTTCTTGGTTACTCAAGGAATAGTCGCGCGTTCCGGGTTTTCAACAAACGAACCAAAACCATGATGGAATCAATCAATGTTGTTGTTAATGATGACTGTGAAGATGCCTCAGAAGACGCGACAGACGAAGACGGAATCTATCCCAACAATGTTAGGAAGGATGCTATTACTGATGTTAGAGAAGATGCTGGCAGCAAATCAAAAAACAATAATGCTAGTCCAAATGTCGATAACGATGAGACAGTTCCTGAAACCAGCAACAAGAATCCCTCGCGAAGAATCCAGGCTAATCATCCTATCTCTGGAGTAATTGGAGACCTAAATGAAGGCATACGGACTCGGTTAAAAACTCCTGAAGACTACAACGAGGTGATAGGTAATATATGCTTCGTTTCAAAGACAGAACCCAAAAATATCAATGAAGCCATCAATGATGAGTATTGGGTCAATGCTATGCAAGAGGAACTGATCCAATTTGAGAAGAACCAGGTGTGGGAACTGGTGCCCAAACCAAGTGAAGGAAATATCATTGGCACAAAATGGATCTTCAAAAACAAGTCCGATGAGCTTGGTAACATCACTCGCAACAAAGCCAGGTTAGTTGCTCAAGGGTATACCCAAATTGAGGGAGTCGACTTCGATGAGACCTTTGCTCCTGTAGCAAGACTTGAAGCAATCAGACTCCTACTAGGGATATCATGTCATCTACAGATTAAGCTTTACCAGATGGATGTCAAAAGTGCTTTCCTGAATGGAGATCTCAACAGATAAGTGTATGTATCGCAACCTAAAGGATTTGTTGATCCTTACTCCCCTGATCATGTGTATAGACTCAAGAAGACCTTCTATGGATTAAAACAAGCACCAAGGGCTTGGTATGGAAGGCTCACAAAATTCCTAATTCAAAGCGGCTACACTAGAGGGGGAGTCGACAAGACTCTATTTGTGAAGAATGAGGACGGGAACTTAATGATAGCCCAAATATGTCAATGACATTGTCTTTGGAGCGATGTCGAAAAAGGATGGTAGAGCAATTTATTCAACAAATGCAATCAGAATTCGAGATGAGCATGGTGAGCGAGCTAAAACGCGAAATTACCAGACTTAATGGAGAAATTAGTCTTATGACTAAATTAGTAAAGATGATGAATCCTAGCTCAGAAAGTCTTGACAAAATCCTATCAGTAGGAAAGCAGTCCAAAGATATGACAGGACTAGGGTACACACAAAATACCTCCTCATCAGCACTCACAAAGTTTGTCCCACAACAAGTCATGGCTGACAAGAAACTACAAGATGACACGACACATCCTACATGACAACCTATAACAAATGTCGTGACATCTTCTATAACATGTTCTTTTCAATCAACTGCCAAAAGACATCCTCCACGCAGACATCGATATTCCAGAAATCCAGCATATCAATATCAGTGGATATGTCATTACTGTGGTCGAAGGGGTCACATCAGACCATTCTGCTTTCAACTCCATGGGAAGAAGCAAGCTTAGTTACCGCAAAATCAAAGGAGATATCAAGGTCATCTCTCGACTCCTCAGAAAACATCCCGCCTTGAATGGAGACCAAAGAATCTAGTCTATCGAGCTAATGTTGCATACACCTCCTTGAGTGCTTCAACCAACAATGACTGGTATCTTGATAGTGGATGTTCTCGACACATGAAAGGTACTCCTGAGTTTCTATCCAATCTCAAATTATATACAAACTGTTATGTTAATTTTGGAGATGGGATTCAAGCTCGAATCATTGGAAAAGGACTACTCAAGCATCCAACATTACTTGTAGAAGGACTTAAGACAAATCTAATTAGCATCAGCCAGATTTGTGATCTGGGTTCAGAAGTAAAATTTACAAAAGAAGCCTGTATAGTAAAAGATCTCGATCAAGTCACTATCCTATAAGGAATCCGCTCAATGGATAATTGTTACATCTGGTCGCCCGATTCACATATCGAGGCGGCAAAGTGTCTTGTCTCCAAAGCAGAAGAAACCAAACTTTGGCATAGAAAGCTTGGACATCTAAACCTTAGGAGCATGCAGAAGGCAATCTCAGAGCAGGCCATTACTGAAATTCCAAACCTAAAAATTGTGAAAGGAAAGATCTGCGGAGAATGCAAGATTGGAGAGCAAACAAAGATGTCTCACAAGAAGCTGCAGCATATCACCACCTCACAAGTACTCAAACTAATACACGTTGGCCTCATGGGGCCAATGCAAGTTGAAAGCCTTGGAGGAAAACGCTACGTGTTTGTGTGTGTAGACGATTACTCACGATACACATGGGTTGATTTCCCTCGTGAAAAGTCGGATACCTTTTCAATCTTCAAAACTCTATGCATCCAGGTCCAACAAGAAAAAGGAGAGACAATTGGCAAAATAATTTGCCTTCGCAATGATCATGGTCGAGAGTTCGAAAACAGTAAATTTGCAGAATTCTGTAACTCAGAAGGGATAACTCATGAGTTCTCAGCACCAATCACCTCCAACAGAATGGCATTATTAAGCGCAAAAATAGGACTCTACAGGAGATGGCTAGAGTTATGATGCTGGCCAAGGACATACCAACTCACTTATGGGCAGAAGCACTTAACACTGCCTACCATATCCACAATGGAGTTACTCTCCGACCAGGTATGTCAGTAACTCATTATGAAATATGGAGGGGGAGAAAGCCTAATGTTAAGTACTTCCATATCTTTGGATCCACCTGTTATATTCTGGCTGATAGAGAACCTTGTCGAAAACTTGATCCAAAGAGTGATGGAGATATCTTCCTTGGCTACTCAAGGAATAGTCGTGCGTTCCGGGTCTTCAACAAACGAACCAAGACTATGATGGAATCAATCAATGTTGTTGTTGACGATGACTGTGAAGATGCCCCAGAAGATGCGACAGACGAAGAAGGAGTTTATCCCAACAATGTTAGGAAGGATGCTATTACTGATGTCAGTGAAGATGCTAGCAGCAAGCCAGAAGACAATGATGCTAGTCCAAGTGTCAATAACGATAAGGCAGTTCCTAAAGTCAGCAACAAGAACCCCTCATGAAGAATCCAGGCTAATCATCCTATCTCTGGAGTAATTGGAGATCTAAATGAAGGCATACAGACTCGGACAAAAGCTCCTGTGAAATACAACGAGATGATAGGTAATATATGCTTCGTTTCAAAGATTGAAACTAAAAATGTTAACGAAGCCATCAATGATGAGTATTGGGTCAATGCCATGCAAGAGGAACTGATTCAATTTGAGAAGAACCAGGTATGGGAACTAGGGGTGTTCATGGTTGGATAACCGAACCGAACCGACCGGTTTGGTTATTGAACATTCATAACCGAAAACCGAGCCGATAGGTGGTCGGTTTGGTTCGGAAATAACCGAATAATCGATCGGTTATTGTCGGTTGGTTGGTCGGTTAACCGACTGAACAAATGGGCTTCATTTTGGGCCTTCTCGACCCAACAGACAATCACATTTTGGGCCTCTTTAGCCTAATTTAGACAAAACAAATATATTCATTCATTGTCTTTTACTCTTTTACATTCATACATACAAATACAATGATACAAATACAGTACACATTTGACAATGTAAAAAACCTAATATAAATCAAGCATCAATATTGTCTGAATTGAATAATATGAAGTGTCCAAGTCCAAGTTCCAACAGTCCAAAAATGACCATAAAGTTTGGAAAAACAATTAAAGAATTTAATCAAAAGTGGCCAACACCCTAACACAGTGAAAAAAAATGAACCAGCAACAACAAGTATTGAAGACAAATTCCATTCCATTTCTATTTTTAGCAAGGCAGCCACCAAGTCAAGTACTCAAGTGCATCACATTTCCTGTGTTCAGCTCAGCATATTCAGCAATTTAAGTATCAACAATTGATAGCATTTTTGTTCCCTAGTCCAATTGCTAGTAGTCTATAAAGCAAAATTGGTAGCAAAAGGTTATAGGCAAGTCCACGGAATTGACTATGAAGAAACCTTTTCTCTAGTAGCTATGGTCAAATCTAATCGCATTCTACTTGCCGTAGCAGCTTATCATAATTATGAGATATGAAAAATGGATGTCAAAACTACTTTCCTTAATGGGAGGTTAGCTGAGGACGTTTATATGTCCTAGTGTGAGGGTTTTGATGATCTAAAGAATAAGGGAAAGATTTGTAAGTTGCTCAAATCAATTTATGGTTTTAAGCAAGCATCTCGGAGTTGGAATCAGCGTTTTGATGAAGTAGTGAAATAGTTTGGCTTCATCAAGAACGATGATGAACCTTGCGTATATAAAAAGGCAGATGGGAGCAAAGTAGTCTTTTTGGTGCTCTATGTCGATGACATATTGCTCATTGGAAACGACGTCCCTACCTTGCTCTTAACAAAGACTTGGTTAGGTGAGTGTTTCGTAATGAAGGACTTAGGCGAGGTTTCTTACATCTTGGGGATCAAGATATATAGAGACCGTGCCAAGGGGGTCTTGGGCTTGAGTCAAAGCACCTATATAGACAAAGTGCTGAGAAGATTCTCAATGCATAATTCAAAGAAAGGACTGCTGCCCATGCGTCATGGTATAAAGCTTAGTAAGAAACAGTGTACTGAGACACCTGCAGAGCTAAAAAGAATGAATGAGATCCCATATGCTTCGGCTATAGGGTCCATAATGTATGCCATGATATGTACGAGACCGTATGTCTCGTTTGCCCTAAGCTGTACCAATAGACATCAATCTAAACCCGGTGAGGAACACTGGATTGCAGTCAAGGCGATTCTCAAATATTTGAGAAAAACCAAAGACGTTTTTCTTGTATACGGGGGAAGAAATGATGATGATCTAGTCGTCAAAGGATATGTCGACGCTAGTTTCCAAACAGAACCCGATGACTTTAAGAGTCAGTTGGGATATGTGTTTACGTTGAACGGTGGAGCATTCAGCTGGAAAAGCAAGAAGCAGGACACCATTGTCGACTCTACGACGGAAGCTGAGTACATTGCTGGATCTGAAGCGGCAAAGGAGGCTGTATGGATCAGGAGTTTGATGGCTAGGTTAGGTGTAATTGAAAACCCATCTAACCCAGTAGACTTATATTGTGACAACACCGGGGCCATTGCGGAAGCTAAGGAACCCAGGGCACATGACAGATCCAAACATGTATTCAGGAAGTATCACATCATCCGCGACATAGTTGCTAGAGGTGACGTGAAGATCCACTACGTTACATCAGATGATAACACAACCGACCCCTTGACCAAGGCTCTTCCTCAAGGGAAACATGATAAACATTTTAGGTCAATGGGGATAGACTGGGACTTAGATTGGAACTAGGGGCAAGTGGGAGATTAATAGCATTTTTGTGCTCTAGTCCAATTGCTAGTAGTCTATAAATGTCTATGTATATTTATCATCGTTTGTAATAAATAAAACGGCTTTGTATTACTTATGTGTTGAACTAATATGTTAAGCATGATCTGATTTATGACCACTAAAGTATTAGAACCATAAATCTGTACGGATCACACTTAACGAGTCCCTGGTCAATATACGCTTCAATAGAAGCGACCAGTATGAGGATGGTTCTCAATGATGTAGTTCTGCTTGTCATAGGGACGTGGGATCCCGGAATCATATCATAGATATCATGAGGTGATTGATATCGGACGACCCGCTTTGAATAGTGTTTCGTAGATTAAGCCATGAACATATTCAAATACGATAGCTTGTCACGATATCCTTAGACCAAGGAGTATTTGTGATCGCTATGCAGTCGACGTGCGGCTTTAACTTGCGCCTAACGCTTTCCGTAACAGGATTGTAATAACGGGCATGATTGGGTGGTGGAACGGATTGCATAAGTGACACGAAAGACGGCTAAGGGATTTATCCCTCGCACTACGGTATGGGAAAGATATCCGTTAAGGCCTCTTGATCGAGAATGACTGAGAGAAAGAGCATGGCCATGCCAGTGATATGGGTTATCAGTTCTCAGCCATCTCACATATCAAGTAACAATGATTGATTGAACAAGGATGACGACTCTATGCCTTGTAATCAATCGGGATGTCTAGAGATAATAGGATAGTGACTTGTACGCACAAGGTTAAATTGAATAATCGATCATCATGCACCTTGGGTAATCATAATGTCTTACTAGAGACCACTTATGATGGATCGGGCAAGAGAGATCTCTTGCGCCGATCTGCCAACGGTGGCATGAGCCTGGAGGGTCACACACATACAAGACGGATAACTTGAGACAAGGAAAACTTAACGTTTCTTGAGGAGCAATACATGGACAAAACTGGAGGTTTTGGGCCATGGGTTCGGTTTGAGAGAAGAATTCGTGAATCGAGAAAACTGAGATTTTCGTCGATGTCGCGTCGGACTTTGTTTGATAAGTAACAACAAAAAGGGTCGGAAAACTTTTGGACGCGGCACACGACCACATGGGCGAGCCCATTGGGCTCGGCCCATGAGGTCACATGGCCGGCCCAACAAGGGCCCATATTAGGCCCAATAAGCCCAAGTGGCCGGCCACCTTGGTGGGTCCAAGGGTGGGGGCCACACACCATGCTTAGTTGGTGATTGTTGATTAAGAGGTGAGTGATTCAAGGGGTATGGGTAATGACTTACCTTTAAACCCATGTTTTCACTTTTTGACCCATGCTTATGAGTTGATGAAGTAGACAAATATCAAGACAATTAATCACTCACTCTAAAACTCACTTTCTCTCTCCAAGGCCGGCCACTCCCTCTCTCCTCTCTTCTTGCTCTCTTGTTCTTCACTTAATTGTTCTAGTAAGCTTTCAGTGAAGGATCTTGAAGATCATCCTTTTGGTGTGGACTTGCTCTAGAGAAGAAGATCACATAGTTCTTCTTTATTGATTCGACAAAGACTAAAAGGTAAATTTCTTGTGGAATAGATTTTGCCTTGAGATTTAATGGTTCATGTTCTTGGACAAGGTTTAGAGTTGCTTTTGTTTATGCTTCCGCTATCTCGATGATCTTGAACGCTCCAAAACCCTACAACAATAGCAATAGTTCCAACAGTAAATTATTTAGGCTATAGCATTACCAATACCGGCAACATGAAATGTATGCACAGAAGTAAACCCAACATAGTTATTGAAACATAACTAGTAATTGAAACAAACAATATTCATAATACTGTATAATTGAAGACTACTCGCATTTTCAAAAAATTAGGACCGAATATATTTAATAATGGATTGCATATTGACATTTACTTTTCTAATTTTTTGGCTCACTCTCTCTCACAACTCACTAAAACTACACAATCCACTTTTACATGTCCTCTCTGTATGCAGAAATGATGGCCATTTGCTTAATAATAGAATAATAAAGAACAAATTAAACTTGTTTTGTAAGTAATTCCATGACCATGTAGTATATAAAAAAAGGACCCAAATGAATTTTGTTCCTCAATTTTTTACTGTTTATAACTTGAACAAACCTATTAAAATAGAAAAATAGAAAGCTAAATTAAAAAAAAAATATTACCAAAAGGACAGAAGTATTTGAAGACTAATTTAAAAAAATAAAAGGTTTAACAAATATGAATCAAACTGATTAGCTACTGGATTAGAATTATGACTGTTCAAACTACAATTTCAAGTTCTAATTTATATTTCCTAAAATGAGGAATCAAACTATGATCTATAATTAAGAATTATATACTTTTAAAAATTGAATAATACGGAGAGCCCAGAACTCAATTGAAGAAAACACTAAGATCCAACAATACTTACCCAAAAGACAGAAGCCGAGATCGAAGGTGCAGAGAAAACCCCTAAAGTTGTAGCTTCGCTTTTGCTTGAGAGAGGAGACAGAGGATATGACACGAGGTTTAGGGAGTATATGTAGTAAGAGAAGGAGATGGGAGGAAGCAGAGATGAGAGGACGGAGATAGGGTTCAAGGCCGAGAGAGAGTTACTAGATCTGATGAGAGTGTTCTAGATCTAGAATAGTGAGAGTGAGAGGGTTACTTAAATATTAGTGAGTGAGTTTATTATTATTTATTATAATTATTATTTTGATTAATTATTATACTATTACAATCAGTTATTCGGTTCGGTTCGGTTACGGGCGGTTCTTGGGGTCCCGTAACCGACAACCGAACCGAGAGTCAATCGGTTATGGTACATAACCGAACCGACCATAACCGAACCGACCAGTTCGGCTACTGATTGGCTCGGTTTCGGTTAGGTTCGGCTCGGTTATGTCAGTTACGGTGTTTTTGAGCACCCCTAATGGGAACTAGTGCCCAAGCCAAGTGAAGGAAATGTCATTGGCACAAAATGGATCTTCAAAAATAAGTCCGATGAGCTTGGTAACATCACTCGAAATAAAGCAAGGTTAGTAGCTCAAGAGTGAACTAAAATTGAGGGAGTAGACTTCGATGAGACCTTTGCTCCAATAGCAAGGCTTGAAGCAATCAGACTCCTACTAGGGATATCATGCCATCTACAAATCAAGCTTTACCAAATGGATGTCAAAAATGCATTCCTGAATGGAGATCTCAACGAAGAAGTGTATGTGTCACAACCTAAAGGATTTGTTGATCCCCACTCCTCTGATCATGTGTATAAACTCAAGAAGGCCCTCTATGGATTGAAACAAGCACCAATGGTTTGGTATGAAAGGCTCACAAAATTTCTGATTCAAAGCGGCTACACTAGAGGGGGAGTCGACAAGACTCTATTTGTGAAGAATGAGGACGGGTATTTGATGGTAGCCCAAATATATGTCGATGACATTATCTTTGGAGGGATGTCGAGAAAGATGGTAGAGCAATTTATCCAACAAATGCAATCAGAATTCGAGATGAGCATGGTGGGAGAGCTTACCTATTTCCTAGATTTTTAAATCGAACAACTAAAAGATAACATCTTCATCTCTCAAAGCAAATATGCGAAGAATATTGTCAAGAAATTTGGGCTAGAGAAAGCTTCATATAAACGGACACCTACAACTACACATATCAAGCTAACTAAAGATAAACAGGAAAAGCCGTTGACCAACACCTGTATAGACACATTATTGGTAGTCTTCTCTACCTTACTCCTAGTCGACCTGATATTGCATACTCTGTGGGAGTGTGTGCACCATATCAGGCTAATCCTAAGGTTAGTCATCTATCCCAAGCTAAAAGAATTATAAGATATATCTCTGGGACCACATACTTGGGTTTATTATACTCTTTCGACACATCCTCTACCCTGGTGGGGTATTGTGATGCTGATTGGGCTGGAAACATAGTAGATAGGAAGAGCACATCTGGAGGTTGCTTCTTCCTTGGCAATAACCTCATAACATGGTCCAGTAAAAAGCAAAATTGTGTTGCCTTGTCCACTGCTGAATCTGAGTATATCGCTGCTAGGAGTAGTTGCACACAATTACTATGGATGAAGCAAATGTTAGTCGAATACAATGTCAGACAAGAAGCCATGACTTTGTATTGTGATAATGTCAGTGTAATCAATATCTCTAAAAATCTGGTTCAACACAGCAAAACCAAGCATATCGACATTAGACATCACTTCATTCGCGAGCTGGTCAAAGACAAGAAGATCGTCTTAGAGCACATCCATACAGAGAAGCAACTAGCTGACATTTTTACCAAGCCACTAGATGCAGTCAGATTTGAGTACCTCAGATCGTCACTCGGACTCTGCACCATCAGCAGATAATTGAATTTGCTAAACGGTTGAGAGGAGTTGGTTGGTACCTCTTCATGAACCGGTTCAAGAATCCCAACACATGCCATTGGGCCAAGTATACCAAAAGCCCAATCCCACATAAAAAGAGGAAAGGTCGCGAGATACGATCTGTTACCTACAGATTTGATTTTTTTTCAAAAAATCTAGTCTGCCTCTGTTTGGGTATTTCGCTCCTATGTCTCAAACTCTTGCGCAAAACACCATCACTCTCGACAAAAATGGTGAAAACCAGGAGCAATCTGGCGCCGACGAAAGCCACTGACGGACGAAAAACCAAACCCAAGAAGACCGAGGCAAAGAGTCCCAAAAGTAGTAAACCCGGCACCAACAAATTTGGGGTACGAATCAAAGGACTAAAGCCAAAGAAGGATGTCGAGGGTTCCTCCAGAGAAATCCCACCGGAAGAAGCACCAACACCCGTTTTCTCCCGAGTTCCAAAGAAAACTCGGACTGGAAGCTCTGCTATCACGTGACAGAACTTAAAGGCCCTCAACGAGGGACTGGCGGTGGTCGAGGAAGTCAAGAAGCCTCCATGCAAATCAACCCTGCGACAGTTTCAACAATTTTTCCAGGTATCGATTCTTCCGTCGTATCGAATACTCATACTTCTAGGAACAGTTACTTGTTAGAGTCACTACTGGAAAATAAGGACCCTCCTCAAGAAGGAGTGGTTGAGGATATGATAAACACTGAAGGGGAAAAGAATGACGTGACCCCGGTCAATCATGGATTAGAGAGAATCACAGAAGGAGAGGGTGGAGAAGAAGGTGTGAAAGATGTCGTTCCTGTACCCACAGAAGAAGTTGTGGTAGAAGAAGAAGAAATTGTTGACTCGGAAGAAGTTGAGGAAGAAACTAGTGACAAAAGTAATTCTGAGAAGGAGGAGACCCGAGACGGGGATACCGATCTGGAAGGAGTTGAGAAGGAAAACAAACCTGTAAAGGATGCAGATGGTGTAGAAGACGGTGTAACTATTGCTGCCACAGAGTCTGTTCCTGAAGACGCCGCAGCTAATGTCATAGAAGAAGCGCCTCTGGTTGTTAGAGGAGATGTCACAGAGGATGCCACTGAAACAGCACACACAGTGCTCTCGTCCCTGAAAAAGAAAGTGTTTGAAGAAAATGAAAGTCTTGCAGTAATGGTAGGAAAGTTGAGAGAAACCAAGAAAAGGAAGGAAGTGAAGGATGTTGGAGGACCCAGCAAGAAGAAGAAGTTGTCCGCCAAGGAAGAAGTTGTCCGCAAAGAATTCGAGATTGGTTGATGAAGAAAGTGATGATGATGCAGAGGAAGTAACCATAAAAGAAGACAAGAAGGCAGTGAGCCAAAAGCAGGTCAAGAACACCCCAAGTTTTCCATATGATAACGTGTCATTCCATTCGGCTGCTAGTGCAACTCAGTTGGAGTTTGTGTTCCAAAGGACGGCCTATCCCGAGAAGACCTTGTCCTCAGAGATCCTTGGACTGGAAGCAATCGTCAAGCTTTTGCAAAAGGCGGAACTCATGAAGACTGTCACTGACATAAGTAATCACTATCCTCTGTTGGTTAAAGAGTTTATTGCAAATTTGCATGCTGGATTTAGTTCTCCGGATGATCTGGACTGTGAGAAGATCTATGTCAGAGGTTTATGCTTCAACATCTCCTCTGACATTATAAATGCCTTCCTGGGGAGGAAGTGTGTCCGCTCTGTGCCACCACCTGACCTGAACAAGGAACTCTAGGAGATAACTGGTGATAAGAGCAGAGTGTTGCCTACTAAAGGCACCGTGGCGGCCTCAGATCTCACTTCAAAATACTCCATACTGTTCCGTATCGGAGTAGCAAATTGGGCACCCTCCACACATGCATCCTCCATCAAACCGGAGCTGGCAATTCTCATCTTCCAAATAGGTACTTGTTCCACACTTGATTTTGGCCAATTTGTTATTGACCACCTTGTTAGACATGCCAGATCACAAGCTGTGAAGACACCTATTGCTTTTCCCTCCCTTATATCTGAGCTACTAGTGCACCAACACCCTGGTGTGTTGAAGACAACCGATAAGGCAGGAAAGTGTGGAGGAATGATTGTGTTAAGCCACAAGTTGTTCGAGGGCAAGCATGCTCCTAATCTTGTCAGGACAGAAGTCAAACCAACCAAGGCAACAACCAGTCGAGCTACCGGTGCTGCCCCTCCAAAAAAGACTACCAGCAGAGATGCAATAATGCTCGAGAGAGAGATAGCTGTACTTGACGAGAATATCGTCAACCTGAAGATGGCGCTAAAGCATCTGTCCCAGTGTAGATCCCACTGTGCTAACCGGCTGAAGTCGATGCCTCCTCAAGACTCTGACAACAATGGTTCCTCCTCCCTACCTGATTCTACTGAAGACACTACCAAAGATGCCTCTGCAACTGCTACATAAGAAGATACTGCTAGTTCAAGCAGCAGTTCTGTTTGAATTTTAAGTACTTTATGGATTCACTAAAAACTGAACAACTTTTATTTTGTATTTGCTCTAAACATGTTTCATACATATTCTCGACTGCTGATCGAGAATGTGTGTGAGTTAAGTTTACATTTTATTCCCTGTTCTATTATTCAAATTTTTTTTAAAGTTTGGCTATTTTTGAGCCAGCAAGGGGGAGTAAGACGTAAGACGAGACGCACACCGATCGCTGCAAGTAAAAGCTGACGACAAATGCGAAGCAGAATGCCACAAAGAATGTTGTCGACAAATGCGACGGAGAATGCGACGAAGAATGCTGACCTTAAAAATAGCAAAAGGGGGAGATTGCAGTTACGACGTTTTTGGTGATTGGCTTATTTTTAAGGAACAAGAGAAGATGTCATAAAGAATGTCGAAGCATCGTGTGCGACATCTTGTATGACATTGTTAACGACATCTCGGCAAACATCATGTTCGAAGGAAATCAGGAAAGTCCATGTTCTGCAGAAAGTACGACTACGATTAGGAATTATGAAAAGTTCCAGAACGTCTCCGATTCTGGAAAGAAGAAAGACGGTGATAAAGAGGAAACCCATTAGGGTTAGTACTCATGCTCGATTGCTATAAAAGCTTAGGCTACCCTTTAGCAATCGTGTGGTTCTTTTATTGTTTCCTAGCAATAATTTACAAAGCTCTTAGACGTGAAGGTTTGCGGGTTGAGAGGTTGTAGATTGTGCTAAGGATATTGTGTATCACCATAACTATGGAGAGTTAGGTGATTGAGGGTTTACTGATTGCGTGAGTGAAGACTGCACGCAACCACAATGTTCAACGACGACTTGAACCGACAGAGCAAGGTGATTGCTCGAAGAGTGGAATCAAGACGGAGTCTTGGATTCAGGGGGAGACCCTCAGATAGGTTTGCACGTGTAATAAGTAGCATAAAGTATAAATCTTGGGATGATCATAGGTACTTGTATGTTTTGACGTATTGCTGATAGTGAAACCTTTCCACTTGGCTGAAAGCCCCCAGACGTAGGTGACGTTGCACCGAACAAGGTAAACAATTTGACGTGTCGTTGTTTGTTACGTTTTATATTTACTGTCTTGCTTTATCTACGCAAGTTGTCATATACGGTGTTATAGCTTTATACATAACATTGTGTGTGACATCTTGCACAACTACCTGATAAAAATTTCAGAGGCACTAGCGCTTCAGGTATTTACTTCATTGAAGTGAATCTGTCTACTGATTATGGCTTAATGCAGGAAAAAGGCTCGCAATCACACATATGTGTCGATCTGCAGGCGCATAAAGTAGACGAGATTTGACCGAAGATGAAACAGACATACGGGTTATGGACAGCGAGAGAGTCGTGGCGAAAACCGTAGGGGTCGTTTATCTCAGCTCCCTGTCAGGACTTCTATTGAAATTAAAATTGTGTACCGACTATTTGTAAAGACATCATTTCTTTTTCTGTATTCAACGCTAAAAGTTCTAATGTTACCATTGATAATGGTTTATTCAAACTATACAGAAATAATGTCTGTTATGATGCTACAACACTTGTTAAATGGTCACCATGTTTCGAAAACTAGTGACATTAATGAGCGTTCGATACACAATGTAAATACCAAAAGGCTCAAGGTTGATGAATCGAGTAAAACTCGGTTATGGCACTTACTTCTAGGCCGCATAAGCAAGAGACGACCATGAACACTTTACAAGTGTGGACCGTTAGGTCCGTTTGAATTCGATCAAAATGATAGGTGCGAATTTTGCTTGATGGGCAAGTCAGCGAAGTCGCCCTTCTACGGTAAAGATGAGAGGGCGGGTGACTTGTTACGCCTAATACACTCCCCTGTATGCGGGCCTATAAGTTCCCAGGCCAGAAGGAGATTCAGATAGTTTATCACATTTACTGATGATTTCAGCAGACATGATTATGTCTATCTAATGAGACTGGGTCTGACTAGTTTGCCAAAGTTCAAAGAGTTTAAGATTGAAGTTGAGAATCAACATGGGAAGAAAGTTGAAGCATTTCAATCGCATCGAAGTGGAAAATACTTGAACCAAGACTTCATCGACCATTTTGGAGAGTGTGGGATATTTTGTGAGTTGGCTCCGCCTGGAACACCTCAAATTGCACGGTGTTTCCGAAAGGAGAAACCGAATCTTGTTGGACAAGGTTTGCTCTATGATGAGTTAGACAGATCTCCCCGTATCTTTTTAAGGGGGACAACACCATACGAAGTGTGGAGTAGGAAATGTACCAAGTTGTCGTTCATCAAGATTTGGGGTCGCGAGGCTTACGTCAAACGCCTTATGGCAGACAAGCTTGGACCAAGATTTGACAAGTGTATCTTTCGAAGGGTACCCGAAAGAAACTTTTGGGTACTATTTCTACAAACCTGACGAGGACAAAGTATTTGTTGCTCGGAAAGGTGTCTCTTTGGAGACAAAATTCCTCTCCAAAACAGCCAGTGGGAGGACTGTGCATCTGGAAGAGATCCCAGATGGCAAGAGTACTGAGAATCCTTAAGAGTTTCGGGATCCCCACTTAGACAATGTAAAGGTAGAGCCTGAGCTGAAAAAAGAGGCACATGTAGTGCCCAACATAGTTCCTGAAGCCCCACTACGTTCTCAAAGGACTCGTCAGGCCCCGTCATATACATATTTAAGGTAACTGAGGGTGGTGACTTGGAGATTGTGGATTCTGACAATCCGACAACCTTTCAAGAAGCCATGGGGAGTTCTGATTCCGAGAAATGGTTAAGCGCCATAAAGGAGGAGATGATATCCATGCATGACAACCAAGTTTGGAACTTGGTGGATCCAACCCCTGGTTTTAAGACCATCAGTTGCAATTGGATCTTTAAGATCAAGAATGACACTCGACAAAACTTTTGTTACCACGATCGTCGTATGCCCTAGTAGTGCGTTCGTGGTAGTGAAGTTAGAAGAGGTGGACAATTCTTATTTGGGGCGCAGAAGCATTAGCTCTCTCCAAACAAGTTCTGGTCCGCACGTCAACAAACATGACATGGATGGAGTTCCTCAGACCAGTAAGGCCCGACTGGGTGTGAATTTTTTTAGTCAAATCCAAGGAATGGATTGTGATGAGATTGTCTCGGCAATGGCCGTGGTCAAATGAATCCGCATTCTATTCACCGCAGCTGCATGTCTAAGTGATGTGGTAGTTGGATGTCAAAACCACATCCCTTGACGGGAAGTTAGATGAGGACGTTTACGTAACGTAGCCTCAGGGTTTTGTCGATCCAAAGAATGCTAGAAAGATTTGTAAGCTGCAGAAGTCCATTCTTGGATTGAAGCAGGCTTTTCAGAGTTGAAATCTTCTTTTCGATGAAACCATTGGTTTCATGCAAAATAAAGATGAACCTTGTGTGTACAAAAGGGAAAATGGGAGTGTAGTCGTATTTCTAGTGCTATATGTTGATGACATACTCCTTATCAGAAACGACATCCCCTCGAACCACAAAAGCTTGCATGGGGAAGTGTTTCGTGATGAAGGACCAATACGAGGCCGCGTATATCCTGGGAATCAAGAGAGTATCAAGATCGCTCGAGGAGGATACCTGGGCTAACTCACAGTACTTAGAGATTTGCGACGCACAAATCCAAGAAGGGATTCTTTCCAATTTGAGATGACATAAAGCTCAGCAAGACTCAGGGTCGAACGACGTCTGATGAGCTGAAGCACATGAGTGAGATCCCTTATGCATCTGCATTAGGATTCATCATGTATGACATTCTCTGTACGAGATCCGATATCTCGTATGCCCTATCCTGCGTAGGCAGATTCCAGTCTAACCCTGGCGTGAGCCACTGGACAACTGTAGGGACGGTCCTAATGTTCCTGAAGAGGACAAAGGACGCCTTGCTGGTCTATAAGGTTAGAAATGAGAAACTGGAGGTGACACGATACGTCGACGCCAGTTTCCAGACTGATCCGGATGACTCGTGGAGTCGTTCTGGGTATGTGTTTGTGCTTAACGGTGGGGCTTTAGCTAACTGAAAGAGCTGAAAGCAGTCGACCGTTTCTGGTTCTACGGTAGAAGCCGAGTACATAGCTGCTTAAGAGGCGGCAAAAGAGGTTGTATGGATCCGAAATTTCATGGCCGGACTAGACGGAATTAAAAAACCGTCCACACCGGTGAACTTGTAAAGTGACAACACTAGGGCGATAACACCACCTGATGAGTCTAGGGCGCATGCACGATCCAAATATGTACTGCGACGGTTTCACTTGATTCAAGAGTTCGTCGATTATCGAGAATTTTTCGATCAAGATGAAATGAAGATTTGTAAGATTGCAACCGAAGATATTGCAGCCGATCTATTGACCAAGGTCATTGGGTTAATGATGGGATTAGATTGGAGCTAAAGGCAGGTGGGAGATTGTAGGATCTAGTGCCTTAGTGAAAGTCTTTACCATGTAATCTTTTATCTTATGTTCAGCAATAACAGAGGCATTAACATTATTATTGTGTTGTAATAATGTATCAGGCGATAACTTCATCTAAAGTCGTTAGTGTTTACAAAAGGACAGCGGAGCCTTTAGATATCATGAAGTTATGCTTGATGGATCTCTGGTCGAATACTTATACATAAGTAAATAGCGTGAGGATGACTTACGATCATGTTCTGCTAATCGTGATGTAGAGTCATATCACGGATATCGCCTGGGAGATGATATCGAATGAACCGCGGTGGAGTATGGCGCATAGATTAAGTCACCAACGCATACTCCGTCGTCGTGTGATCACTGCCTTAATACCTTGGAGCGAGTGGCTCACATGCACATCAGTCCATTAGTTTGACATGTCCTAATGCTGCCTGTAACAGGGTAGCAATAACAAACATCGTTGGCTATTAAACGGATTGTAGTGGGAGCGCACATTGCGTCCGAAGGGATTTGTTTACCCATGGTGAAACGTGGTGAAGGGTATGGTTTAGTGCCCCTTGATGAGCAAGACTGAGAAAGTGTGCTGCCGCACCAATTACGTATCAATCATCTCGGAATTCAAGGAACTAGATCGAATACATGAGGATGATGATTCTATGCCTCATTCGATCTCATACGCCTTAAAGCAAACAAAAGGTTAGTGATATAGATGACAGATTGGAGATATCTAACCGATCGATACACTCATGGACATTGGGTAATCACTACGTCTTACTAGAGACTACTAATGATGGATCAGGTGAGATGGGATCTCACACCGATCTGCCAACGGGTCACGGACGTACAAGGTCGCACACCATGAGCGAGAACCGAAGCCTACTAGATGGGACTCAAGAGGTCCAAATGGAGAGAATGAGATTATTCGCCACGAAGTGTGGTGCCGATCGCCACCTATGGGGTGCCGAGCCGTTAGCTCGACGGATCGATGGTCTACACCGCTCCACTCAACTCGGCCGCCTCTCGGGCCGAGTGAGTGCAGACCACTCCACTCCAGATACAATTGCTACTCGAGCAATTGTGGATCTTGATCTCTTGAATTAGGCTCTTTCGCTTCTCCCGGATCAAGATCGTTTTTCCTTAATCTTCAACTCCTCTTGTTCTCCTCATTTTTCTTTAAGATTGGAGTCTTTGGAGGTATAGAAGGAGGATAGTGGACTTCAATCACTCCTTGAGGCAATTGTGACTCTTTTTCGGCCTCTTGAGCTAGTGGTAGCACTTCGGCCACTTCATCCTTGATCTCTTGTGGAGATTCATCACTGAGATGGGCTTCCAGCCCACTCATCACATCATCGGTCCCTTTAGCCCCGTCGTGCACTTCGGCACTTTTTGGCTCTTCGTCGGACTCCTTCCATACCGTATTAAGTTGCATGAATTCAAGCTCTTTGGCTTTGTGTGGCTCATCATTTACCATGCCTTTTTCTTCCATGCCACCATCCCCCATCGCTTCCCTCGTATTGTCTCCCTGCGCAAGACGACCAACTTGGTCGCGGACCAACATTCCCACTCTTTCCAAATCTTGAGCACATGTACAAAGCACCGCCGCAATTCCCACGACTCCTCTTGACTTCGCATGAATGCCATAAGAGCATCTCTTAATTCCCACGACTCCTCTTGAGGAGAATGGTCTTGGGAATTATATTGATTCTCTTGCATTCCATAATACGCATGGGAGGAATAATCGTCTTGGTAGGGGACTTCATCATTTCGGTAATATTGGGGTGGTGGTTCTTCATGGTAAGACGGTGGTGGGTCATATCGAGGTTGGAAATTTGGTGGTGGCTCTTGGTAGGCGTGGCCATAGTGAGGCTCATGTCGATTGGGGTAGTGGCCACTACCTTGCTCAAAATAGCTCTCTTGATTATTTTCGTAACCACCTTGATTTCCATACGAAGTGGATTGCTCTTGAGGAGTCCACTCGTTCTCCGATTGACTTGTCCGATATTCCGGTTGATGATAGTGGTAATCCGAGCTATAAGACCTCTCGTGAGAATTATAGTTCTCGTACTGATCAAAGTAGTCATCTTGCTCATAATAACCCGGATTTTAAAAGCCTTCTTGATGATGCTCAAAATATCTCCAATCTCGCTCCATTTGGATTTGCTCTCCTCCAATGTCTTCTTAAATTGGTATAGAGTTGAAAAAGAAGAAAACACTAGAGAATGAGAGTTAGAGCACAAATGCAAAAATTTGCATGCAAGCAAGATATCACAAGAATTATCATAAAAATAAACAATGTAAAATTATATGCAAATGTACAATCAAATCTAAAAAATCATACAACTCAACTTAGTAAGAAACCGTTGATCCCCGGCAACGGCGCCAACTTGAAAGGCCAAAAAGTTCCCTCGCAAAAGAGGCCCTTTAATCGTCCAAGTACATTTATATTCCGGCTTTGCCGGGTCGAACACTAGGGGATCAAGTTGTGGGCCGATTACTTAGTCGATTTGCACTCTCTCTTAGGTTTGACGGGGAAGAAAAAGTAAATACGCAATTTTTAGGGGTTTTTGATTAGGAAACTAATTACTAGCAAACAAATAAGTTAAGCAAACTACGCTAAAGGACACTAAGTTAGATGCAAAATATTAAAGCGGGGGAATGAAAATCAAGCAACTAGCAACCACGGGTGCTAGACCGACGGCGAAATGCCAATCCAATCTATCAACTAATCACATTCAAGCAATGCAAGCGGCCTAAGTCTTAGATGTTTATCCTCTCAGACTAAGCCTTTCCTAACGTTGAAATACCCTCTCGGGAAGTTACATTCAACGTTAAGAAGCATTAGACACGACCAATTTCGAACCAAAGGTTGAAGTTTTGCTTCTAACCATTTGAATCTACTTAAATCCGCTTTCAACTCTTCCTCTCAGACAAGTTGAGAGCTACTACTCTAACACAGCTACAAACACACATAAGCTCTCACAAGTGTATATTCAAATCATGCTCAAGCATCAAGAATCCAATATATATCATCACAAGCTCTCACAAACAACAATACAAGTCTTCATCAATTATTTAAATCAAGCAAACTCACATGCATAATCTCAAACATGTATAGATATCAAGTTTTAGAAAGTTATATTTTCCTACAAAGTCTAGCACCCATGGTCTTGGGTTTTTAGCCCAAAACCATGGTGCTCATACAAAATCCCACAAAGAAAAATACAAGATTCAAGAAATAAAGAGAAATTAAACAAACCCAAGAACCCAAAATGGGTTGGGAGCTCAAAAACCCTCCAATGTTGTTCTCTCTTGATGAATCTTGGCTACTTGAAAAGCTTCCAAGGTGTGGTGATGGTGAAATCCTCCTCCTCCTCCTTGCCTAATCAAGCTCTTGTTTGGCCTTTAATGGAGGAAAAATTGAGGATGGAAGCTAGGGAGAAGATGGAAGAATGTGAGAGAGTGGGAATAGGTGATGTGTGTTTCTGAAAAAAATGTGTGGTGGTAAATAATGGTGAAAATCGGATTGCTAGATTGACGAAAATACCCTCCCGAGTCAGCTGCTGTTTTTGCGACCAGCTCCTGTTCCGAAGTGGAAAAACTTTCTTCACGAGAGTTATAGATCTTTTCTTCCTCTTGAATTTAGGCTCAAGAAAGTTATTATTTGCAGGTCGGATGCGAAAAATATGGCCCTTGCAAGACGGCTCACTGTTGCTGGAATTTGTTGCTAGTGTCACGATCTTGACGATGGGTGTCACCATGGTGACAATGTTTTTTGTTTCTTCTTGTCACGATCGTGACACCATCGTGACATCCCATTTTTGCCCTTGCAACGTTGATTTGTCACGATCGTCTGAGCGATCGTGACAGTTGCTCTGTTTCTAAAAAAAATTGGTGTCACGATCGTGACACTATTCACGTCACGATCGTGACACTGTTCCGGCGCCTTTTTGGCCATCTTCCGGTCCTCAAATGGAAAAATATTCTTCACGGGAGTTGTAGATGCTTTCTTTCTCTTGAATGTAGGCTCAAGAAAGTCTTCATTTGGAGGTTAGATGCCAAAGATATGGCCCTTGCAAGACGGCTCGGTCGTGCTGGAATTGAGTGATGGGTCGGCTAATATCTTGCAATCTATAACTCCGACGACCTCTCTTCCTTCTTTAAAGTTGTAGAGTTTTCAAATATCTTCATCGTGATATATGATTTTGCTCTATTTGAACTATGAATAATGACGTTATTTCCCTTGCAAGATTTGCCAGCGCCATGACCGTGTCACTCTCCCGTGCTCCAAAAATGCTCCAATTTGGCTCCATCTCATACAAAATACCGAAAACACACCAAGGATCAAAAATATAAAAATAATGGCCCTAATATGACCGAAATGAAGGAGAAACCGTGCTAAGATGGGGGTTATTTGGGTCCGGAAAGGGGCACAAATGGACCACATTACGTCCATTTGGGCAGAAATGAAAACCGGCGAGAAGAAGGACAAAACCCTAATAGGAAACTAAATTTGGGGATAGTTCTTTGAGCAACAGCTTGTTTTTTGTCTTGTTTCTGTAGTTACGATGTTTTTGGTGATTGGCTTATTTTTAAGAAATTAGGTATGATGTCATAAAGTATGTCGAAACATCATATGCGACATCTTGGATGACATAGTTGGCGACATCTCGACTGACATCATGTTCGATGCAAAACAGAAAAGTCTCTGTCCTTCATAAAGTACGACTACAATTAGGACTTGTGAAAGTTCCAGCGCGAGTCCGATTCTGGATAGAAGAAATACGGTGACAAAGAGGAAACCCATTAGGGTTAGTACTCATACTCGATTGCTATAAAAGCTCAGGCTACCCCCTTAGCAATCGTGTGGTCTGTTATTGTTTCCTAGCAATATTATACAGAGCTTTTAGACGTGAAGGTTTGCGGGTTGAGATGTTGTATATTGTGCTAAGGATATTGTGTATCATATAAACTATTGAGAGTTAGGTGATTGAGGGTTTACTGATTGCGCGAGTGAAGACTGCACGCAACCAAACGTTCAAACGACAGCTTGAACTGACAGAGAAAGGCGATTGCTCGAAGAGTGGAATCAAGACGACATCTTGGATTCAGGAGGAGACCCTGAGATAAGTTTGCACTTGTAATAGTAGCATAAAGTATAGATCTTGTGATGATCATAGGTACTTGTATATTTTAATATATTACCATATAGTGAAACCTTTCCACTGACAGAGAGCCCCCATAAGTAGGTGATGTTGCACTGAACTGGGTAAACAATCTGGTGTGTCGTTGTTTAGTACGTTTGATATTTACTGTCCGTCTTTATATACGCAAGTTGTTATACACTGTGTTATAGCATTATACGTAACATTTTGTGTGGCATCTTGCATAACTATCTAATCAAAATTTTAATTGGTATCAGAGGGGGAACCTACAGCTTTAGGTGAGTTCCTAGTAGAAAAATTCTGGTCATTAAGATGGACAATACCAGAGAATGAGGATCTATTAACCGACCACCGGTTCTAGATGGAAGTAACTACGACTATTGAAAGGTCCGCATGTGTGCCTTCATGAAGTCTCTTGACAATAAAACATGAAAGGTTGTAATCAATGGTTGGAATGCCCCACAACTCAGTGATAGTGATGGTAACCCCACTGGCCCGAAACCAAAAAAAGACTAGACTGATAATGAAGACAACGAATCACTGGGAAACTCTCGAGCCCTGAATGTTATCTTTAATAGTGTTGACAAGAACGTATTCAGACTAATCAACACATGCACGGTTGCCAAATCAGCATGGGATATCCCGGCCGTTGCATATGAAGGAACAACCAAGGTTCGAGAACAGAAGATGCAATACTTGACAACCAACTTCGAAGCTCTTGTCATGAAAGAGGATGAATCAATCGTTGAATTCAACGTTTGAATTTGAGATCTAGCTAATGAATCCTATTCTATGGGTGAACCTATGTCTAATGAAAAACTTGTCAGAAAAACCATGCGTGCTCTTAGCCCTAGATTTAAAATGAAGATCACCGCAATTGAGGAAGTTCATGACCTCAAGATCCTAAAGTTTGATGAATTAATGGGATCTCTAATGAACTATGAGCTATCTATACCCAATATCGAAAAAAAGAATAAAGGAGTTGCTTTCAAAAGTTCAACACACAAGCAACCAGATTCTGAGGATTTTCTGACTCTGACTCTGACATCGACTCCACAATTGCTTTTCTCATAAAGAATTACAACAAAGTCATGAGAAGATTTAGTCGAATGGGTGGAAGTGTAGGGTTTTGGAGCGTTATAGATCAACGAGATAGTGGAAGCGTTTTACAAATCTACTCCAAACCTTGTCCAAGAACATAAACCGTTAAATCCCAAGGCAAAATCTATTCCACAAGATATTTACCTTTAAGTCTTTGTTGAATCGATAAAGAAGAACTTTCGGATCTTCTTCTCTAAAGCAAGTCCACACCAAGGGGATAATCTTGAAGATCCTCCACTTAATTGCCTACTAGAACAATTAAATGAAGAACAAGAGAGCAAGATAGAGGACAGAAAGGGTGTGGCCGGCCACAAGAGAGAGAGAGGAGAGTTCTTTATTAATGAATGAATGTTAGATATTTCAATTCATCATCCAACTCATAAGCATGGGTCAAAAGTGATTGGTATGGGCTAAAAAGTGCTTTAACCCATACCCCTTAAATCACTCACCTCTTAATCCACAATCACCAACTAAGCATGGTGTTGTGTGGCCCCCACACATGGACCCACCATGTGGGCCGGCCAAGAGGGCTTATTGGGCCCTTGTTTGGGCCGGCCATGAGACCTCATGGGCTGAGCCCAATGGGCTCGCCCATGTGGTTTCGTGCCATGTCAAAATACGCCCGACCCTTTTTATCGTTACTTATCAAACAAAGTCCGACGCGACATCGACGAAAAAACTCAGTTTTCTCGATTCGCTAATTATTCTCTCAAACCGAACCCATGGCACAAAACCTCCAATTTTGTCCATGTATTGCTCCTCAAGAAACGTTAAGGTTTCCTTGTCTGAAGTTATCCGTCTTGAATGTGTGTGACCCTTCAGGCTCATTCCACTGTTGGCAGATCGGCGCAAGAGATCGCTCTTGCCCGATCCATCATAAGGGGCCTCTAGTAAGACGTTATGATTACCCAAGGTGCATGACGATCGATGATTCGACTTAACCTTGTGCGTACAAGTCACTATCCTATTATCTCTAGATATCCCGATTGATCACAAGGCATAGAGTCGTCACCCTTGCTTAATCAATCATTGTTACTTGATATGTGAGATGGCTGAGAACTGATAACCCGTATCACCGGCATGGCCATTCTCTTACTCTCAGTCAGTCTCAATCAAGAGGCCTTTTAACGGATATCTTTCCCATACCGTAGTACGAGGGATAAATCCCTTAGCCGTCTTTCGTGTCACTCATGCAACCCGTTCCGCCACCCAATCATGCCCGTTATTGCAATTCTGTTACAGAAAGCGTTAGGCGCAAGTTAAAGCCGCACGTACATTGCATAGTGATCACAAAGACTCCTCGGTCTAAGGATATCGTGACAAGCTATCGCATTTCAATATGTTCATGGCTTAATCTATGAAAACACTATTCAAAGCGGGTCGTCCGATATCAATCACCTCATGATATCTATGATATGATTCCGGGATCCCTCATCCCTATGACAAGTAGAACTACGTCATTAAGAACCTTCCTCAAACTGGTCGCTTCTATAGAAGCTTAGATTGACCAGGGACTCGTTAAGTGTGATCCGTACAGATTTATGGTTCTACTACTTTAGTGGTCATAAATCAGATCATGCTCAACATATTACTTCAACACATAAGTAATATAAAGCCGTTTTATATATATTACAAACGATGATAATGCACATAGACGTTTACAGGCTACTAGCGATTGGACTAGGGCAGAAAATGCTATCAAGAAGGAATGGCACAACAAATGTTAGAAACAAAGCTAGACAGAAAGCTCAGACAGGAGGAAATCTTGAAAAACCGAACAAAAGCGGAGAAGAAAACAGTAAAAATAAAGGACCTAAGTGTCATGAATGTGAGGGATTCGGTCATCTTTGCAAAAAATGTCCAAACTTCCTCAAAAGACAAAATCGAGGATATAATGCTAACTTGTCATAATAGAATAATGAGGATAGTGGTTCTGAGGTAGTAAGCAATTTTGTTGCATTTACTGCCACTTCTTTGTGTAACATTGATAACTCTGTTGATACCAATAATGATCTTCATCATCCGACTCCCAACAAGAATTGGACTAAGGAGCAACTAATTGAGGCATATAAGAGCTTATATACTAGATGGGTTGAGGAAACTCTGATCCTAGACCAACAAGCTGGACGGATCATCACTCTTACCAACGACAAGTCTAGATTACTAGAGACAATTGTTGAGCTAAAACGAGAAGTTACCAGATTTAATGGAGAAATTGGTCTTATGACAAAGTAAGTAAAGATGATGAATCCCAGCACATAAAGTCTTGACAAGATCCTATTAGAAGGAAAGCAGTCCAAGGATATGACGGGACTAGGGTACACACATAATACCTCTTCAACGGCCCTCACAAAGTTTGTCCCACAACAAGCCGTGGCTGACTAGAAAATACAAGATGACACAACACATTTTACAGGACAACCTACAACAAATTTCATGACATCTCCTACAACATGTTCTTGTCAATCAACTATCAAAAGACATCCTCAACACAAACATCGATCTTCCAGAACTCCAACTTATCAATATCACTGGATATGTCATTACTGTGGACAAAGGGGTCACATCAGGCCATTTTGCTTTCAACTCCATAAGAAGAAGCAAGCTCAAAATCAAAGGAGATATCAAGGTCATCTCTCGACTCCTCAGAAAACATCCCGCTTTGAATGGAGACCAAAGAATCTAGTGTATCGAGCTAATGTTGCATACACCTCCTTGAGTGCTTCAACCAATTAGGACTGGTATCTTGACAGTGGATGTTCTCCACACATGACAGGTACTCCTGAGTTTTTATCCAACCACAGGCTATATACAAACTGCTATGTTACTTTTGGAGATGAGATTCGAGCTCGAATCATTGGAAAATGACTACTCAAGCATCCAGGAGCTTCTTGCCTAACTGAAGCATTACTTGTAGAAGGACTCAAGGCAAATTTATTTAACATTAGCCAGATTTGTGATTTGGGCTCAGAAGTCAAATTCACAAAAGAAGCCTGTATAGTAAAGAATATCGATCAGGTTATAATCTTGCAAGAAGTCCGTTCAGTGGATAGTTATTACATCTGGTCGCCCGATTCATATATCGAAGGGGCGAAGTGTCTTGTCTCCAAAGCAGAGGAAACCAAACTATGGCAAAAGGCGATCTCAGAGCAGGCCATTACTGGAATTCCAAACTTGAAAATTGTGGAAGGAAAGATCTGCGGGGAGTGTCAGATTGGAAAGCAAACAAAGATGTCTCACAAGAAGCTCCAACACATCACCACCTCACGAGTACTTGAACTAATACACGTTGACCTCATGGGACCAATGCAAGTTGAGAGCCTTGGAGGAAAACGTTACGTATCATCCAGGTCCAACGAGAAAAGGGGAGACGATTGGCAAAATAATTCGTCTCCGCAGTGATCATGGTCGAGAGTTCGAAAACAACAAATTTGCATATTTCTGCAATTCAGAAGGGATATCCCATGAGTTCTCAGCACCGATAACACCCTAACAGAATGGCATTGTTGAGCGCAAAAACAGGAGTCTACAAGAAATGGCGAGAGTCATGATGCTAGCAAAGGACATACCGATTAACTTATGGGCAGAAGCACTACTGCTTGTCATATCCACAATCGTGTCACTCTCCGAACAGGTATGTCAGTAACTCAATATAAAATATGGAGGGGGAGAAAGCCTAACGTTAAATACTTCCATATCGTTGGATCCACCTGTTATATTCTGGCTGATAGAGAACCCCGTCGAAAACTTGATCCAAAGAGTGATGAAGGCATATTTCTTGGCTACTCAAGAAATAGTCGCGCGTTTCGAGTCTTCAAAAAAAGAACCAAGACTATGATGGAATCAATCAATGTTGTTGTTGGTGATGACTATGAAGATGCCCCAGAAGATGCTACCAAAGAAGAAGGAGTCCTAACTGAAGCCTACTCCAACAATGTTAGGAAGGATGCTATTACAGATGTTAGTAAAGATGCTAGCAGCAAGCCGGAAGACAATGATGTCATGCTAAATGTCAATAACGATAAGCCAGTTCCTGAAACCAGCAACAAGAACCCCTCACGGAGAATTCAGGCTAATCATCCTGTCTTTGGAGTAATTGGAGATCTAAATGAAGGCATACGGACTCGGAAAAAAGCTCCTGTGAATTACAACGAGATGATTGAACCTAAGAATGTCAACGAAGCCATCAATGATGAATATTGGGTCAATGCTATGCAAGAGGAACTGATTCAATTTGAGAAAAATCAGGTATGGGAACTAGTGCCGAAGCCAAATGCAGGAAATGTCATTGGCACAAAATGAATCTTCAAGAATAAATCCGATGAGCTTGGAAACATTACTCGCAATAAAGCAAGGTTAGTAGCTCAAGGGTACACTCAAATTAAGGGAGTAGACTTCGATAAGAATTTTGCTCCTGTAGCAAGGCTTAAAGCAATCCGGCTTCTACTAGGGATATCATGCCATCTACAGATCAAGCTTTATCAGATGGATGTCAAAAGTTCATTCCTGAATGGAGATCTCAACGAAGAAGTTTATGTGGCGCAACCAAAAGGATTTGTAGATCCTCACTCCCCCGACCATGTGTATAAACTCAAGAAGACTCTCTATGGATTGAAACAAGCACCGAGGGCTTGGTATGAAAGACTCAAAAAATTTCTGATTCAAAGTGGCTACACTAGAGGAGGAGTCGACAAAACTCTATTTGTGAAAAATAAGGATGGAAATTTTATGATAACCCAAATATATGTCGATGACATTGTCTTTGGAGGGATGTCAAAAAAGATGGTAGAGCAATTTATCCAACAAATGCAATCAGAATTCGAGATGAGCATGGTGGGAGAGCTTACCTACTTTCTAGGTTTTCAAATCAAACAGGTTAAAGATAGCATCTTTATCTCTCTAAGCAAATATGCAACAAATTTGTCAAGAAATTTGAGCTAGAAAAAGCTTCACATAAACGTACACCTACAGCTACACATATGAAGTTAACTAAAGATGATTCATGAGAAGCCGTTGACCAACACCTATATAGAAGCATCATTGGTAGTCTTCTTTACCTTACTGCCAGTCGACTTGATATTGCTTACTCTGTCGGAGTTTGTGCAAGATATCTTACTCTGTGGGAGTTTGTGCAAGATATCAAGCTAATCCTAAGGTCAATCATCTATCCCAAGCTAAAAGAATTATAAGATATATCTCTGGGACTGCAGACTTGGGTTTACTGTACTCATTTGACACATCCTCTACCCTGCTAGGGTATTATGATGCGGATTGGGCTGGAAGCACAACAGATAGGAAAAGCACAAATGGAGGATGCTTCTTCCTTGGCAATAACCTCATATCATGGTTTAGTAAAAAGAAAAATTGTGTTGCTTTGTCCACCGCTGAATTAGAGTATATCGTTGTTGGGAGTAGCTGCACTCAATTACTATGGATGAAGCAAATGTTAGTCGAATATAATGTCAGACAAGAAGTCATGACTTTGTATTGTGACAATGTCAGTGCAATCAACATCTCAAAAAATCCGGTTCAACACAGCATAACCAAACATATTGACATTAGACATCACTTCATCCGTGAGTTGGTCGAAGATAAGAAGATCGTCTTAGAGCATATCCATACAGAGAAGCAACTAGCTAACATTTTTACGAAGCCATTAGATGTAGTCAAATTCGAGTACCTCAGATCGTCACTCGGACTTTGCACCATCAGCAAATAAAAGAAATTGCTAAACGGTTGAGAGGAGTTAGTTGGTACCTCTTCATGAACCGGTCCTAAATCATAACACATGCCATTGGGCCAAGCATACCAAAAGCTCATTCAAATACAAAAAGAGGAAAGGTTGTAAAATACGATTTGACACCTACAAATTTGATTTTTTTTCTAAAACCTATTATGTCTCAGTTTGTTATTTCGCTCCCATCTCTCAAAGACTCTCAACCCTTGTGCGAAATACTGCAACTCTCAAAAACCATGGTGAAAACCAGGAGCAATCTTGCACCAAATAAGGTCACTGACAAAGGGAAAACTAAATCCAAGAAGACCGAGGAGAAGGGTCCCAAAACCAGGAAGCCTGGCACCAATAAATATGGAGTGCGAATTAAAGGGCTGAAGCCGAAGAAGGACGCCGAGGGTTCATCCGGAGATATCCCGCCAGTAGAGGCTCCAACACCCGTCTTCTCTCGATTTCCTAAGAAAGCACGAACCGGAAGTACAGTGTTCTCAATGACGGACCTGACAGGCCCAGAAAGAGGGACTGACATCGGCCAAGAAGCTCAGGAAGCTTCCATACAAGTCATCTCTGCCCCTGTATCTTCAATCATCCCCACTCAAGGTATCGATTCCTCTATTATATCAAATACTGACACCTCGAGGAACAATGATCTGTTAGAATCACTACTAGAAAATCAGGACCCTCCTCGCGAAGGAGTGGTTGAGGACCTAATGAACACTGAAAAGAAAGGGGAAAAGGATGATTCGACTCCGGTCAATCATGGGCTAGAAAGAATTGCTGAAGGAGATGCTAGAGAAGAAGTTGTGAAAGATGATTTTGTTAGAGTTATGCCCCAGATGTAATGTAATGTTTTATCATCTTTCCGAACAAATAAATCGGCATATATTACTAATGTATTGTAGTAATATATCGAATGTAAATTGATCTATATCATTATGTGTGTAACCACTAATAGTAGAACTGTAGATCTGAAAGAATTACATTTGATGAGTCCCTGATCAGCTAAGCTTCTTTATGAAGCGATCAGTATGAGACCAACTCCTTGTGATCACGCTCTACTGATCATGGAAAAGTATGTGCCGGAGTTATATCCTAGATATCATCCAGGTCGATGATATTGGACAACCCGATTGCGAGTATGCAACATAGATACTGTCATAAGATACTCAGATATCGTAGCTTGTCATTATATCTTAAGACCAAGGAGCCTTTGTGTGCACTGTCTAATGAATCTCTAAGTTTGACCTAGTCTAACGTTATCTGTAAAAGGGTAGCCATAACGGCTGTGATTGGCTTGATTATTAATTGCATTTGTGAACTCGAAAGGCGTCTGAGGGATTTATCACTCATACTCCGGTACAAGAAACATATCCGTTTAGGCCACTTGATGAGTATGACTGAAGGAATAGCACGGCCGTGCAGGTGATACCTTAGTATCAGTTTTCAGTCATCTCAGATATCAAGAAACAGTGATTGATAAATTAGGATGACGATTCTATGCCTATTGATCAATCTGGATATCGGTTTGATAAAAGGACAGTGACATGTACGATAATAGGTTAAGTCGAATAATCGATAATCACGAACGTTTGGTAATCATAATGTCTTGCTAGAGACCACTTATGATGGAAATGGTAAAATAGTAATTTTACCAGTTTGTAAACTGCTCGTGAGCCTAGAGGGTCACACGCATTAAGCACAATACATGACAAATAAGAATGGATGGAAATTGGCAGAATCCGGTTTTTCAGTTTAGTGAAATTGAAAACGATTCGGTTGATTTCTGGCCTAGGTTTTTAACCAGACGGTTGAAGGAATCAAGTTGAGGAAATTGAACCGGTTTAGCTAAACCAAAATTAGAACTCAATTATATGGGTTTTAATTTGGATTTAGTTAAACGGGCTTGAAACCCATTTAGGGTTTTAATTCATGAATGGGGTAAGAGTGCAATTATGAGTTTAAAGGGGTGATATGTGTAATTATTATTTGAATTTTAAAATTAGATTTTTTGATATTATTTCACAATGATTACACAATATTTATTTCCCTTTTTACACCATAATTTCGGCACCCTCTCTCCCTTTCCCTCTTCAATTGCCGACCCTCCCATTGACCATTCCTCCATAACTTTCTTGTTCATAATTCTCAAAACATCCATTAGCAAGGGTGTGAGACAAAATCATCTCGTGGTTGTTGTGTTTGTGTGGACTCGATAGAGAAACACTATCTTGTGTTTTAATCGATTATACAAAAGTAAATTTTCAGATTATAAAGTTTATAACATGATGAATTTCTTCATTAAGATCAAGTTTTTCTTTCGATCACCATGGTTCGATTTAGCTCCGCTGCATGAAATTATTGATTGGAACCCATGGTGATCACTTTTAGATTAACCTGTGCCCACAGAAGAAGATGTGGTGGAAGATGAAGTTTCTGATTCTGAAGAAACTGGTAAAGAGTGTTGGGTTTTGTGCCCTAGCACAATGTATTTTCAATCTAATCATGTAATAAAGATTATTAGTTGAATAAAAATCGGCATTCATATTACTAAGTGTTGTAGTAATATCTTAAGTATGATTTGATTTGTATCATTGATGTGTCAACACATAATAGTAGATCTACAGATCAGATAAAATCTTACTTAAGCAGTCCCCGATCAGAATAGCTTCATAAGAAACGATCGGTATAAGGCTAACTCTAAATGATCACGCTCTACTGATCATGGCCAGAAGGGGGCCAGAGTTAGGTCATAGTATCACCAGTCAGGGGTGATATAGGACGACCCGAATCATGAGTACGTTACATAGACACAGTCATGAACATACTCATATGTCGGATCATGAAATCATATCCTCAGACCGAAGGACCATTGAGGTCAATATGTAATGAGTGACGAGTTTGACTCAATCTAACGTCTCCTGTAAAAGGGTTACAATAACGGCTGTGATTGGCTCGATCACAAGTTACATAAGTTGACTCAATGGATCTCTGAAGGATTTATCCCTCATACGGACGTGTGAGCAGATATCAGTTTAGGCCACTTGACGAGTACAACTGAAATACAATAGCATGGCCATGCAGTCAATACATAGTATCAGTGATAATTCAGTTAACTCAGAATCAAGAAACAGGACAATAGAACGAGGATGACTTGTCTATGCCTGGTGGTTGTCAAAGATATCAAGAGGATAAAAGGATAGATTCATGTACGACAAGGTTAAGTCGAAATCTCGATAATCACAAACGTTGGGTAATCATGATGTCTTGCTAGAGGCCACTCATGATAGAAAGGGTAAAATGGTAATTTTACCAGTCCGCCGACGTGTCGTGAGCCTAGAGGGTCACACACTAAAGGTTGAGTAAAACGGATGGAATCATATGGAGGAATCATGAGAGAGACAAAATCCAGTTTTGGATTAAACCGGATTAGACGATTTCGGTTTAGGATTAAACCGGAATCAAGAACGGTTTAGCATGACTAATTAATTATAATCTAATTAAATAGATTTAAAAAAATTAGCTAAACTGGGCCTAGCCAGAATGGGCTAAGCCAGAATGGGCTTCTCTACACAATTAATTAAAAGCCTTGGGCTTTAAGCCCATTAAGGCCTTTAATTAATTAAAGTCCAAAAAGGGTTATAAAAGGGAAATTTTCAGATCTGAAAATTAAGTGATTTATTTTACAAACCCTAGCCGTCTTCCTCTCTCTCTCCTTGCCAAGTTCGGCCGGCCCCCTCCATTCCTGCTCCGTCCGTTTTGCTTGCTTCGATCTTCTAGTAAGGATCGTTGTGAGTATCCCCGGATTGCTCTTCCTGTGTGGACGATCTTTAGAGGTTACTAAATCCTATTTAGTAACAAGGAGATTTTGATTCAAGGTAATACTTAATTTTAATCTAGTCTAGATCTCATGATCAATTCATGATCATGCAAGATCCGTATTAAAACATGGAATTTTGAGGTTAATTTCTTGTATGGGCATGAAATTAATTGTCTGGAACCCTCAAATAATTCCTTCAGTGGTATCAGAGGCTGGTTATGCATGATTTTGTATTCGAGCATGATAGGATAGATTTAATTTTTACAATTTAATTTGGTATTGCATCATATTATATCTACACAGTAAACAACTTTTAATCATGATGCACTGCACGTCAATCCCGTCGCTAAGGAATTTCTGGTAGGTATCCCTTAGCGCCTTTGAGGCATTCAGTGCTGGTTCAGTAGGTGCTTGTTCCTGGGTAAGGATATAATCCTTACGCTCATGCTTCAGAACGAGTCTCAAATTCCGGTCCCAGTCGAGAAAGTTTACGCCGTTAAGCTTATCATTCTCGATTAGTGACCTAAGCGCGCTACCAGAGTGATTCGTGTTTGCCATATTATATCTACACAGTAAACAACTTTTAATCAGTATTAATTAAAATTGAAGTTGGAGATTTAATTATAAAACACTTTCTGATTCTAACTTTAGAATCTGAACCAGGATCCCATCATACTCTCAATTGAAGTGAACGGAGGCTCACTACTCCAATTGAGTGCATCAAGGTAGGAGTAAATCCATCTACAAGACCATGTAGTTCCTGGCTAGGGTCTGTACTTGTTAGTACGTGGCATACCCTAAACTGATACCCTAGGTCAGCCCTAGCTGACAATCGTAGACAAGTCTACCAAGCTTGAACTATGGATAGAACTAATGTGACTACTACGCGGAGGCGCACGCACCCACACAGAACTACCCATCTCATCTAGACTTCTTCTCTATGAATGTTACGCTTAGGCTTACCGACATCCATAGGGTCAAAGCCCTTTTGAGTGCCCAATGGTATCACGCTTGACTTGTAATTATTTGCGTTTAAGTGAATTATAAAAGTCTGATTGTATATCGATACAATCTTAATCTGGAATCATCAATTGCAAATTCATGCAAAGATGATCCCTTAGCAGGTTACATGCGAGTCTGATTAAATTCCGATTTTAATCTTTGCATGTGGGTGATAGCAAATCATACATAAACTTTTATATTTAAACTATCATACATTCATACATTCAAATATACAAATGTAACAATAAAATATGCATAGCTAAGCCCATCTAAAGTTCCTAAGAATCTAGCAAAACCGATCCTAAAGACGTGGTCTTCAAGATCCAAACTTGCTCCATTCTTTTGAACTCCCACTGGCTTCGAGCCTCCTCCAATCCGAGTCTCCCTCTTGACTTGATTCTTGTGTCGGTCTTCGTGATTACATATTAAAATAAATTAAATATAATACAAATCACGACACGCATGCCGTATTTACTACAACCCAAAATTAAGCAACACGCAGGTTGCAAAACCGAAATCAAATGCAAATCTAATGGGCTTAGCTAGCATCATGTGGAAAACATCATGTTATCAAAGATCATGTTATCAATCAACATGCTGATCAAACAAATAATTTTTCCAAATTTTATCTTTCTTAAGTGTGGAAAAATTCCGATTTAATCGATTAATTGAATTTTGGACCGGTTCTCGCTGGTTTATCGAAACCGAACCAAATCTGAAAATTAAATTTTATTAGGGTTTCCAAATATCCTTGCGAACAAAATATCCTTGGTGGCCCGTGAGGGCTGCCGAGGTCGCCCGCGGGGCTGACCGTGGTTGGCCACGGGAACAACCATGGTAGCCCGCGAGGGCAGCCATGGTTGCCCCTAGGGCAGACCCTGGTCGCCTGCGAGGCAACCATGGTAGCCCTCACAGGCTGCCATGGTCGCCCGCGGCAGCGACCATGGTCGCCCGCGAGGGGTGCCATGGTCGCCCGTAGGCGACCTCGTCGGCCCATGGTGCTGACCATGGTCTGCCCTACGGCATTCCATGGTCCACCAAGGGACTCGACCTGGTCGGCCATGGCTAAGCCATGGCTAACCCCGAAAAAACCCAAAAAAAAAAAATTAATTTTCCAATTTCCAAAATCAATCAAATCTGAAAAAAATTTCGATTTACATGCATGCTAATGATGAATAACACATATAAACATAAAAAATATCAGATTTAAACATATACAAATAAACATAATTGTAGTTACGACCGTTTTAGAGATTGGCTAATTTTTAAAGGAACCGAAGAAACATATTACAAAGAATGTCGAAACATCTTCTATGACATCTTGTGTGACATTATGGACGGCGTCTCGGCAAAAATCCTGATCGACAGAAATCAGGAAAGTGCAGTTTCGGCAGAGAAGCAAGAAAATGATTAGGAAAGTGCAGAACGACTCCTAATCTGAAAAGGAGAAAGACGGCGATTAAGAGGAAACCCTTTAGAGTTAGTACTCATCCACGATTGCTATAAAAGCTTAGGCTACCCTCTTAGCAATCGTGTGGTTCTTTATTTTTGTTTCCTAGCAACAATTTGCAAGGTTCTTAGACGTGAAGGTTTGCGGGCTGAGAAATTGCAGATTGAGTTTAGGATATTGTGTATCACATAACTATAGAGAGTTAGGTGATTGAGGGTTTACTGAAGTCGTGAGTTGAAGACTGCACGCAACCACCAAGCTTGAAGAAGACTTGAAGACGACAGAGCAAGGCGATTGCTCGAAGAGTGGAATCAAGACGTTCTTGGATTCAGGGGGAGACCCTGAGATAGATTGCACTGTAAGACGTAGCATAAAGTATAGATCTAGGAGTGATCATAGGTACTTGTATGTTCTGACGGATTACTGATAAGTGAAATCTTTCCACTAGGCTGAGAGCCCCCAGACGTAGGTGATGTTGCACCGAACTGGGTAAACAATCTGCTGTGTCATTGTCTATAGCTTTATCTTTACTGTCCTAAGTTATGTACGCAAGAAGTCAGACACAACGTTATAGCTTCTTACGTAACATTGTGTGTGGCATCTTGCACGACTAGACTGATCAAAATTACAATTGGTATCAGAGGAGGCACCTATAGCTTTAGGTGAAGGTCCTAAACAAATATTTTGATCAAAGATGGACAATACCAGAGAAGGAGGATCCATAAATCGACCACCTGTTCTAGATGGAAGCAACTATGGATATTGGAAGGCTCGAATGTGTGCCTTCATGAAGTCACTAGACAACAAGACATGGAAGGCTGTACTCAATGGTTTGAATGCACCACAACTCAGTGACAGTGATGACAATCCTATCGGCCCAAAACCAGAAAAAGACTGGACTGATGATGAAGATGAAGAGTAACTGAGAAATTCTCGAGCTCTGAATGCTATCTTCAATGGTGTTGACAAGAACGTATTCAGACTAATCAACACATGCACAACTGCCAAATCAGCATGGGACATCCTGGCTGTTGCATATGAAGGAACAACTAAGGTTCGAGAACAAAAGCTGCAATACCTGACTACCAACTTCGAAGCCCTCATCATGAAAGAAGACGAATCAATTGCAGATTTCAATGTTCGTATTCGTGATCTAGCCAATGAATCCTACTCTCTGGGAGAACCAATGTCTGATGAAAAATTGGTAAGAAAAACTCTGCGTGCTCTTAGCCCTAGGTTTAAGATGAAGATCACAGCAATTGAGGAAGTTCATGACCTCAAGGTCTTGAAATTTGATGAGCTGATGGGGTCTCTGATGACCTATGAGTTGTCTCTACCCAACATCGACAAAAGGAACAAAGGAGTTGCTTTCAAAAGCTCAACACTCAAGCAATCAGATCCTGAGGATTCCGATTCTGATGAAGACATTGATGCTACAATGGCCCTTCTCACAAAAAATTACAACAAAGCCATGAGAAGATTTAGTCGAATGGGTGGATGGAATGTCACAGCAAATGCCAGAAACAAAGCTCCACAAAAAGCTCAATTATTTCCGAAAAATTCCAAATTTAATATATTTTTCAAAATTAACATATTTCATGCAAATCTCCCAAAAAGCATTAAAATCATGTTATCAACTTTTGGCATGCAAATAATCACAAAACCGAAATGAATTCAACAAGACAAAGATTAAGAGGGTAACCAACGCTCTGATACCACTGTAGGGTTTTGGAGCGTTCTAGATCGTCGAGATAGCGGAAGCAATAAAAGATAATCTACTCCAAACCTTGTCCAAGAACATTTAAACCATTAAATCCCAAAGCAAAATCTATTCCACAAGATGTTTACCTTTAAGTCTTGTTTGAATCGATAAAGAAGAACGTTCGGATCTTCTTCTCTAAAGCTAGTCCACACCAAGAGGATGATCTTCAAGATCCTTCACTTAATTGCCTACTAGAACAATTAAATGAAGAACAAGAGAGCAAGATGATGAAGAGGAGAGGGGTGGCCGGCCACAATGAGAGAGAGAGAGGATTTTTGTGTGTTTTGTGACTTAATGAATTAATGAATTAAAGTCTTGCATTATAATTCATCACCCAACTCACAAGTATGGGTTAAAAGTGATTGGTATGGGCTTAAAGGTGCTTTAACCCATACCCCTTAAATCACTCACCTCTTAATCCACAATCACCAACTAAGCATGGCATTGTGTGGCCCCCACAATGGCCCCACCAAGTGGGCCGGCCATATGGCCTTATTGGGCCAGCCATGAGGCTTCATGGGCCGAGCCCAATGGGCCCTCCCGTGTTGTCTCATGCCGCGTCCAAAAGTTGCCCGACCTTTTTTTCGTTACTTATCAAACAAAGTCCGACGCGATATCGACGAAAAACTCAATTTTTCTCGATTCGCTAATTATTCTCTCAAACCGAACCTATGGCACAAAACCTCCAGTTTTGTCCATATACTTCTCATTAAGAAACATCCATGTTTCCTTGTCTCAAGTTATCCGTCTTGTATGTGTGTGACCCTCTAGGCTCATGCCACCGTTGGCAGATCAGCGCAAGACTCGCTCTTGCCCGATCCATCATAAGTGGTCTCTAGTAAAACATTATGATTACCCAAGGTGCACGATGATCGATAATTCGACTTAACCTTTGTGCGTACAAGTCACCATCCTTTTATCTCTAGATATCCCAATTAATCTCAAGGCATAGAGTCGTCTCCCTTGTTCAATCAATCATTGTTACTTGATATGCGAGATGACTGAGAAATGATAACCCGTATCATTTGCATGGCCATGCTTTTTCTCTCAGTCAGTCTCCATCAAGAGGCCTTCTAACGGATATCTTTCCCATACCGTAGTATGAGGGATAAATCCCTTAGCCGTCTTTCGTGTCACTCATGCAACCCGTTCCGCCACCCAATCATGCCCTTTATAGCAATCCTTTTACAGAAAGCGTTTGGCGCAAGTTAAAGCCGTACGTTCATTGCATAGTGATCACAAAGACTCCTTGGTCTAAGGACGTCGTGACAAGCTATCGCATCTAAATATGTTTATGGCTTAATCTATGAAAACACTATTCAATGCGGGTCGTCCGATATCAATCACCTCATGATATCTATGATATGGTTCCAGGATCCCACATCCTTATGACAAGTAGAACTACGTCATTAAGAACCATCCTCATACTGGTCGCTTTTAAGGAAGCATAGGTTGACCAGGGACTCGTTAAGTGTGATCCGTACAGATTTATGGTTCTACTACTTTAGTGGTCATAAATCAGATCATGCTTAACATATTACTTCAACACATAAGTAATATAAAGCCGTTTATATTTATACATTACAAACGATGATATTTGAACATAGACGTTTACAGGCTAATACCAATTGGACTAGGGCACAAATGCTATCATAATCATCCTATCTCTGGAGTTATTGGAAACCTGAATGAAGGCATACGGACTCGGTCAAAAGCCCCTGAAGACTACAACGAGATGATAGGAAATATTTGCTTCGTTTCAAAGACAGAACCCAAAAACATCAATGAAGCCATCAATGATGAGTATTGGGTCAACGCGATGCAAGAAGAGCTGATTCAATTTGAGAAAAATCAGGTATGGGAACTGGTGCCCAAACCGAGTGAAGGAAACATCATAGGCACTAAATGGATCTTCAAGAACAAATCCGATGAGCTTGGCAACATCACCCGCAACAAAGCCAGGCTAGTTGCGCAAGGGTATACTCAAATTGAGGGAATCGACTTCGATGAAACTTTTGCTCCTGTGGCAAGACTTGAAGCAATCCGTCTCCTGCTAGGGATATCATGCCATCTACAGATAAAGCTCTACCAGATAGATGTCGAAAGTGCGTTCCTGAATGGGGACCTCAATGAAGAAGTATATGTGTCACAACCCAAAGGCTTTGTTGACCCGCACTATCCTGATCATGTGTATAAACTCAAGAAAGCTCTTTATGGGTTGAAACAAGCGTCAAGGGCTTGGTATGAAAGGCTCACAAAATTCCTCATCCAAAGCGGCTACACTAGAGGGGGAGTCGACAAGACCCTATTTGTGAAGAATGAAAACGAGAATTTAATGATAGCTCAAATCTATGTCGATGACATTGTTTTTGGAGGGATGTCAAGCAAGATGGTAGAAATATTTATTCAACAGATGCAATCAGAATTCGAGATGAGCATTGTGGGAGAGCTTACTTATTTTCTAGGCTTCCAAATCAAACAACAAAAGGATAGCATCTTCGTATCTCAGAGCAAATATGCGAAGAATATTGTCAAGAAGTTTGGGCTAGAGAAAGCCTCACATAAAAGGACACCAGCAGCTACACATGTCAAGCTAACTAAAGATGATCCAGGAGAAGCCGTCGACCAACACCTCTACAGAAGCATCATTGGTAGTCTTCTCTACCTTACTGCAAGTCGACCAGATATTGCCTACTCTGTAGGAGTATGTGCTAGATATCAAGCTAATCCTAAGGTTAGTCATCTATCCCAAGCCAAAAGAATTATTAGATATATTTCTGGGACCACAGACTTGGGTTTATTATACTCATTCGACACATCCTCTACCTTGGTGGGGTATTGTGATGTCGATTGGGCTGGAAACACATCGGATAGGAAAAGCACATCTGGAGGATGCTTCTTCCTTGGAAACAACCTCATATCATGGTTTAGTAAGAAGCAAAACTGTGTTGCCCTTTCCACTGCCGAATCAGAGTATATTGCTGCTGGGAGTAGCTGCACACAACTACTATGGATGAAGCAGATGTTAGTCGAATACAATGTCAGACAGGATGCCATGACTTTATACTGTGATAATGTCAGTGCCATCAACATCTGCAAAAATCCTGTCCAACACAGTAAGACCAAACACATTGATATTAGACACCACTTCCTTCGAGAATTGGTCGAAGACAAGAAGATCATCCTAGAGCACATTCCTACAGAGAAGCAACTTGCTGATATTTTCACAAAGGCATTAGATGCAAGCAGATTCGAGGATCTCATATCATCACTCGGTCTGTGCACCATCAGTGAACAATAAGAAGTTGTAGAAACGGTTGAGAGGAGTTAGTTGGTACCTCTTCATGAACCGGTCTAAAAACCAACAAATGTCATTGGGCCAAGCATATCAAAAGCCCATATAAAAGAAAAAGAAAGATACGCTCAAACGCTATAAGGATTTGAATCGTTTTTCAAAACCTAGTCTGCCTCCTTTCTGTGTTTGCTCTCATCTCCTTCGCCATTCACTCTCTGCGAATCTCACAAACAACAATGGTGAAAACTCGAAGCACAGTAGCCCCAAAGAAAGCCACCAAATCAAAGAAAGCTGAAGAAAAAGGCTCCAGAAGCAGCAAAGTGAAAACAAACAAGCATGGAGTAAGGATTAAAGGGCCAAAGACCCTGAAGAAGTCAGAAGAAATCCCCAAGGATGCTTCACCGGAGAAAGCTCCAATGCCAGCCTTCACTCGAGTTCCTAAAAAGTCTCGGACTGGAAGCACTGCATTCTCAATGTCTGACCTAACTGGGCCAGAAAGGGAGAATGATCTTGGCCAGGAAAATCGAGAAGCCTCCATGCAAATCGTCGCAGTTCCAACACCAACAAACATCCCAGGTAACGATTTCTCTGCCGATACCTCTAGGAACAGTGATTTGTTGGAATCACTGCTGGAAAACCAGGAGCCACCTCAAGAAGGTGTGGTAGAGGAACTAATAAATCCGGAAGGAGAAAAGAAGGATCTGACCCCGGTCAGTCATGGGTTGGAACGCATTGCAGAAGGAGAAGGAGGAGAAGAAGAAGGAACAGATGTCATACCGAAAGCCACTGAAAAAGTTGTAGAAGAGGAAGAAATTGCTGACTCGGAAGAAGCCGAGGAAGAAGAAGAGAAAGAAGAAACCAGAAACGGAGAGACCGATCTGGAAGAAGCTGAGAAGAACAAGGATGCCACCACCAACAACACAGAAGAAAACCCTCTGGATGCCAGAGAAGATGTCACGGAAGAAGCTGCTGAGACGGCACACGGAAGAAGCTGCTGTCGTCCCTGAAGAAAAAGGTTCTAGAAGAAGCATTTGCTTTGACATCTCCTCTGACATTATCAATGACTTCCTGGGAAGGAAGAGGGTTCGATCTATGCCACCACCCAACCTAAACAAAGTCCTCCGAGAGATTACCGGAGATAAAAGCAGAACTTGGCCAACCAAAGGCACTGTGGCAGCATCAGACCTGACGTCCAAGTACTCCATTCTCTTCCGGATTGGAGTGGCAAATTGGGCTCCCTCGACCCACGCATCATCTATCAAACCTGAGCTGGCAATACTGATCTACCAAATAGGTACTGGATCTAAACTTGACTTTGGGAAATTTGTGATTGATCATCTTGTTCGCCATGCTAGATCTCTTGCGGTGAAAATTCCCATAGCCTTTCCATCCCTTATCTCTGAACTGCTTGTACATCAACACCCTGAAGTGTTGAAACCATCAGATAAGGTGGGAAAAAGAGGAGGACTGATTGTGGTGAGCCACAAGTTGTTTGAGGGGAAGCATGCTCCTGATCTTGTCAGGCCAGAAGCCAAGGCAAAGACCAGTCGAGCCACAAGTGCCGTCCCTCTAACCAGGACCACCAGCAGGGATGCAGTCATGCTTGAACGAGAGATTGTTGTGCTTGACGAGGATATTGTAAATTTGAAGACAGCTCTGAAGCACCTCTCACAGCGCCGAACTCACTGCGCCAACCTGCTGAAATCCATGTCTCCTCCAGGCTCTAAAGATGATGACACAACCTCCCTACCTAATGATCCAGAAGAAGCTACCCAAGAAGCCTCCACTGAAGCAACAGAGACTGCAAGTTCCAACAGCAGCTCTATTTAAATTTCATGAAACTTTCTGACTCTTGAACTACCGAACAATTTTATGTTTGTAATATTTGGTGAACAATGTATCACGCTTACTCTCAACAGCTGATTGAGAGCAAGTGTGAGTTATGTTTGGTTTATTTTGCTTATTTCCCGGATTTGTTACAATATTTGTTTATATTTTGGCTCTTTTTGAGCCAGCAAGGGGGAGTAAGAGAGATATAGGTATATATGCGCGCACGATACGATGATACAAGAAAGATAGAGACGACGCGACGATACGCGCAACGCAAGACTGCCGATCGACGAGACGACAATTGCGATACAGAATACGATGAAGAATGATGTCCTTAAAAATAGCCAAAGGGGGAGATTGTAGTTACGACGATTTTAGAGATTGGCTAATTTTTAAAGGAACCGAAGAAACATGTTACAAAGAATGTCGAAGCATCTTCTACGACATCTTGTGTGACATTATGGACGGCGTCTCGGCAAACATCCTGATCGACAAAAATCAGGAAAGTGCAGTTTCGGCAGAGAAGCAAGAAAATGATTAGGAAGTTGCAGAGCGACTCCTAATCTGAAAAGGAGAAAGACGGCCATTAAGAGGAAACCCTTTAGGGTTAGTACTCATCCACGATTGCTATAAAAGCTTAGGCTACCCCCTTAGCAATCGTGTGGTTCTTTATTTTTTTTTCCTAGCAAAAATTTGCAAGGTTATTAGACGTGAAGGTTTGCGGGCTGAGAAATTGCAGATTGAGCTTAGGATATTGTGTATCACATAACTATAGAGAGTTAGGTGATTGAGGGTTTACTGAAGTCGTGAGTTGAAGACTGCACGCAACCACCAAGCTTGAAGAAGACTTGAAGACGACAGAGCAAGGCGATTGCTCGAAGAGTGGAATCAAGACGTTCTTGGATTCAGGGGGAGACCCGAGATAGATTGCACTGTAAGACGTAGCATAAAGTATAGATCTAGGAGTGATCACAGGTACTGTATGTTCTGACGGATTACTGATAAGTGAAATCTTTCCACTAGGCTGAGAGCCCCCAGACGTAGGTGACGTTGCACCGAACTGGGTAAACAATCTGCTGTGTCATTGTCTATAGCTTTATCTTTACTGTCCTAAGTTATGTACGCAAGAAGTCAGACACAACGTTATAGCTTCTTACGTAACATTGTGTGTGGCATCTTGCACGACTAGACTGATCAAAATTACAATTGGTATCAGAGGAGGCACCTATAGCTTTAGGTGAAGGTCCTAAACAAATATTTTGATCAAAGATGGACAATACCAGAGAAGGAGGATCCATAAATCGACCACCTGTTCTAGATGGAAGCAACTATGGATATTGGAAGGCTCGAATGTGTGCCTTCATGAAGTCACTAGACAACAAGACATGGAAGGCTGTACTCAATGGTTTGAATGCACCACAACTCAGTGACAGTGATGACAATCCTATCGGCCCAAAACCAGAAAAAGACTGGACTGATGATGAAGATGAAGAGTCACTGGGAAATTCTCGAGCTCTAAATGCTATCTTCAATGGTGTTGACAAGAACGTATTCAGACTAATCAACACATGCACAACTGGCAAATCAGCATGGGACATCCTGGCTGTTGCATATGAAGGAACAACTAAGGTTCGAGAACAAAAGCTGCAATACCTGACTACCAACTTCGAAGCCCTCATCATGAAAGAAGACGAATCAATTGCAGATTTCAATGTTCGTATTCGTGATTAATAACCATGCCTCTGATACCACTGAAAGAGATCACCACGGGTTCCAAACAATGAATATCATGCAGCGGACTTTGTGTAACCGTGGTGATCATGAAAAGCTTGATCTTAATGCCATTTGAACATGTCAAAAACATAATTAAAGATCTGATATTTACCTCTTGTAATCGACAAGAACACAAGCGTAGTGTCCTCTCTATCAAGTCTACACAAGCACACAACCGAAATTGGTTTTTCACTCAATTTTTGCTAGAAAATTAGAGAGAAAACTTGAGCAATAATGGAGGTAGAGAGAGTGAGAGAAATCGACAATGAGGGAGAGAGAGAAGAGAGGTGGTTGCTGAAATATTCAAAGGATAAAATAAATAAGATATTATGTGATTTTTAATTTGAAATTAAATTGAATTTCAAAATAAAAATTGCATTATCTATCCCTTTAATCCTTCTTATTTACATTTGACCCCTCTCTTATCTTAAATCCCTAAATGGGCTTTAAGCCCGTTTAACTAAAACCCAAATTAAACCCATTAACTTGAGTTCTAATTTCGGTTTAGTCAAAACGACTCAATTTCCTCGAATTGATTTCTTCAACCGTCTGGTTAAAACCTTAGGCCAGAAAACTACCGAATTGTTCTCAATTCTCATCCATAATTATTGTCATGTATTGTGCTTAATGTGTGTGACCCTCTAGACTCACGAATAATTGGCAGACTGGTAAAATTACTATTTTACCCTTTCCATCATAAGTGGCCACTAGCAAGACATTATGATTATCCAATATTCGTGATTATCGATTATTCGACTTAACCTGTTATCGTACATGTCACTATCCTTTTATCAAACCGATATCTAGATTGATCAATAGGCATAGAACGGTCATCCTAATTTATCAATCACTGTTTCTTGATATCTGAGATGACTGAAACCTGATACTAAGGTATCACCTGCATGGCCATGCTATTTCTTCAGTCATACTCATCAAGTGGCCTAAACGAATATCTTTCTCATACCGAAGTATGAGTGATAAATCCCTCAGACGCCTTTCGAGTTCACTAGTGCAGTAAATGCCAAAGCCAATCGAAGCCGTTATAGCTACCCTTTTACAGATAACGTTAGACTAGGTCAAACTTAGGTATTTGTTACATAGTGTACGCAAGGACTCCTTGGTCTTAGGATATAATGACAAGTTACGATATGTGAGTATCTCATGACTGGATCTATGCAGCATACTCACAATCGGGTTGTCCGATATCGTCGACCTGATGATATCTATGATATAACTCCGGCATATCTTTGCCATGATCAGTAGAGCGTGATCACAAGGAGTTAGTCTCATACTGATCGCTTCAGAAGAAGCTTAGCTGATCAGGGACTCTATCGAATGTAACTCTTTCTGACCTATAGTTCTACTATAAGTGATTACACACATTATGACATAGATAAAATCACATTAGATATATTACTACAACACATTAGTAATATTATGCCTTTTATTATGTAGAATAATGATGTCCGTTACAATATAGATTGAGGAATTATTTTGGACTAGGGCACAAACCTAACAATCTCCCACTTTCCCCTAGTTCCAACCTAAGTTCCAATCTACCCCCATAGACTTCACGTGCGCCTCATGCTTAGGCTGCGGTAAAGCCTTTGTCAGGGGATCAGCAACATTGTCATCAGCCGGTACATAAGCCATCTCCACATCACCATTATCAATATACTCTCTGATAATGTGATACTTCCTCTGTATGTGTGTAGTTCTGTTGTGGAATCTGGGCTCTTAAGCTAATGCTATGGCCCCAGTGTTGTCACACAACAAGCTTACCGGATCAGATGCTCGCGGCATTACATCTAATCCAGTTACAAAGCTTCTAACCCATACGGCTTTCTTAGCTGCTTCTGCTGCAGCTATGTACTCAGCCTCTGTTGTAGAATTGGCAGTTGTGGCTTCCTTGAAGCTCTTCCTGCTGAATGCTCCGCCATTTAACACGAATACAAATCCTGCTTGTGATTTGAAATCATCAGGATCTGTCCGAAAGCTAGCATCAACATATCCTGTGACTGCTAGTTCTCCATCCTTCCCACCATACACTAGGAATGCGTCTTTAGTTCTCCTTAGATACTTAAGAATACTCTTGACAGCAGTCCAGTGCTCCTGGCCTGGGTTAGATTGATATCTGCTGGTACAGCTTAACGCGAACGAGACGTCTGGTCTCGTGCAGATCATAGCATACATGATGGATCCCACAGCCGAAGCATATGGGATCTTACTCATTCTGCTTAGCTCATCAGGAGTCTTAGGACTCTGTTGTTTGCTAAGCTGAATGCCATGTCGCGTGGGTAAGTATCCCTTCTTAGAATAAAGCATTGAGAATCTTCTCAACACCTTATCTATGTAAGTGCTCTGACTAAGGCCCAATATTCTCTTGGGTCGATCTCTGTAGATCTTGATGCCCAAAATGAAGGCAGCATCACCTAAGTCCTTCATCGAGAAGCATTTCCCTAACCAAGCTTTAACTTCAAGCAGGGTTGGGATGTCATTCCCGATGATCAGTATGTCATCGACATATAGCACTAGGAATACTATTTTACTCCCACTCGCTTTCTTATATACGCAAGGCTCACTTTCGTTTTTGATAAAACCGAATTCCCTTACGGCTTCATCAAAACGAATGTTCCAACTCCGTGAAGCTTGCTTTAATCCCTAAATGGATCTAAGCAGCTTACAAATCTTTCCGGGATTCTCTGGATCAACAAAACCCTCGGGCTGTGTCATATACACATCCTCTTTTAAGTTCCCGTTAAGGAAGGCGGTTTTGACGTCTATCTGCCATATCTCATAGTCGTAGTATGCTGCTATGGCTAGAATGATCCGGATAGATTTGACCATAGCCACAGGTGAAAAAGTCTCGTCATAATCGATACCTTCGATTTGGCGATAACCTTTCGCAACCAGTCTAGCTTTATAGGTCTGAGGTTTTCCATCCATGTCGGTCTTAATTTTATAGACCCATTTGCAACCAATGAGTTTTATCCCAGGGGTTTGATCCACCAAGTTCCAGACTTGGTTATCTGACATGTATTTCATTTTCTCATTCATGGCGTTCTGCCATTTTTCGGAGTCTGGACTGGCCAAAGCTTGTCTGTTGGTTTCTGGATCATCCTGATCCACCAACATCAAGTCATTTCCTTCAGAGGCTAGGAAGCCATATCTGATAGGAGCTTGACGAGATCTCTCAGACCTTTTTGGACCATCTGGAATGGGTGTCGGGATTGGTTCTTGATCAATGACGTCTTCTGGCTCCTGTATTTCTACATTCGGCGTAGTGGATTGCTCCGTATCTTCTTGAATTTCTTCAAGATGCACGACACTCCCACTAGCTCTTTTGGAAATAAATTCCTTTTCCAAAAACACCCCTCCTCGAGCAACAAAAAATTTGTTCTCGCTGGGTTTGTAGAAATAGTACCCCCTTGTTTCTTTAGGGTACCCCACAAAGACACATTTGACTGATTTGTGTTCGAGCTTATCGCCTAGCAAACGCTTGACGTAAGCTTTACATCCCCAAATCTTAAGGAAAGCTAATAAGGGTTTCTTCCCGTTCCATACTTCGTATTGAGTGCTTTCCACTGCCTTTGTAGGAGCCCGATTCAATATGAATGCGGCCGTTTCTAGGGCATAGCCCCAGAAGGAGATAGGAAGATCAGCCTGACTCATCATTGATCGAACCATGTCAAGCCAGGTCCGATTTCTCCGTTCGGATACACCATTAATTTGAGGTGTTCTAGGCGAAGTCAATTCAGAGATGATCCCACACTCCTTTAAATGACTGTGAAAATTTTGGTCTAAGTACTCACCGCCTCGGTCAGATCGAAGCGCCTTTATACTTTTACCAAGCTGGTTCTGTGATTCGTTCTGGAACTCTTTGAACTTGTCAAAGGTTTCCGACTTATGTCTCATAAGATAAACATACCCTTATCTACTGAAGTCATCAGTGAATGTAACGAAGTAGTGAAAACCTCTTCTAGCCTGAGTGCTCATGGGCCCACAAACATCGGAATGTATGAGGCCTAGTAAGTCACCCGCCCTTTCACCTAAACCGGCAAAAGGTGCTTTTTTCATTTTGCCCATAAGGCATGACTCGCATCTCTCAATTGAAGTGAATTCAAACGGAATTAGAAGCCCACACTTGTGAAGTGTCTAGATGCGTTTCTGGCCTATATGGCCTAAGCGACAGTGCCATATCACAGTCTGGTTTAAATCATCGGATTTAACCCTTTTGTTACTAATATTATAAATCGAGCTAGTGCCAGTGTTTTGAATATTAAGAATATATAAACCACCAACTAATGAAGCATTGCAATAAAACATATTTTTCTTGAAAATACTAAAAATTCCCTTATCAATAGAAAAATGATATCCTTCCTTGTCGAGCAAGGAAATTGAAATAATATTTCTGCGAAACGCAGGTACACAATGAACATTATTTAAAAATAAAACTAGCCCACTGGGCAAACTGAGACTAATATCTCCTACAGCAGTTGTCGAGACTTGATTGCCATCGCCAACTCGTAGGTCCGCCTCGCCCTTGCTCACTTCTCTTCTACTTCCCAGAGCCTGCACATTAACACAAATGTGAGATTCTGCACCGGTATCAAGTACCCAAGAATCTGAAGTAGATAAACTGAGATTGAGTTCAATAACAAATATACCTGATCCTGAAGACGTGGAAGCTCCACTCTTCTTAAGAAACAACTTGTGTTTCTTGCATTCCTTCTTCCAGTGCCCCAGTCCTTGACAATAGAAGCAGACAACATCCTTCTTAGGATTCTCAACAGCCTTTGGAGCTGCTGGACCCTTAGGTTGTCGAATCTTCCCTGCTAGGTGCATAGGAGCCTTACCCTTGTCCAGGCCGGCTTTCTTGAAGCTCACTTGCTTGTTGACCATAAGAACCTCCTTGGTTTTCCCCTTGAGATTCTTTTCAGCAGTCACGAGCATACCATGAAGCTCTGACATGGTTTTATTCATGTCATGCATATTGTAATTTCCAACGAATTCCCGATATGCTTCTGGAAGTGAATGCAGCACAAAGTCTACAGACATTTCCTTGTCCACAGGATGACCTAGTCTGGTCAAATGTTCCAAAAGACGTTTCATCTTAAGGACATGAGGACTGACAGGAGCTCCAGCCTTTAGCTTGCAAGACATCAGTTCAACGAAAGTGTCGTATCTTTCGACACGAGCTTTCTGTATGAACATTTCCTCGATCTCAGCCATACGGGCTTTGGGATCGTCGAAAATGTCCAAGAACTGTTGCTGCAAGTCTGGCACCATACTGCCCATCATGATGCACTGCACGTCAATCCGGTCACTAAGGAATTTCTGGTAGGTATCCCTTAGCGCCTTTGAGGCGTTCAGTGCTGGTTCAGTAGGTGCTTGTTCCTGGGTAAGGATATAATCCTTACGTTCATGCTTGAGAACGAGTCTCAAATTTCGCTCCCAATCGAGAAAGTTTACGCCGTTAAGCTTATCATTCTCGATTAGTGACCTAAGCGCGCTACCAGAGTGATTCGTGTTTGCCATATTATATCTACACAGTAAACAACTTTTAATCAGTATTAATTAAAATTGAAGTTGGAGATTTAATTATAAAACACTTTCTGATTCTAACTTTAGAATCTGAACCAGGATCCCATCATACTCTCAATTGAAGTGAACGGAGGCTCACTGCTCCAATTGAGTGCATCAAGGTAGGAGTAAATCCATCTACAAGACCATGTAGTTCCTGGCTAGGGTCTGTACTTGTTAGTACGTGGCATACCCTATACTGATACCCTAGGTCAGCCCTAGCTGACAATCATAGACAAGTCTACCAAGCTTGAACTATGGATAGAACTAATGTGACTACTACGCGGAGGCGCACGCACCCACACAGAACTACCCATCTCATCTAGACTTCTTCTCTATGAATGTTACGCGGAGGCGTACCGACATCCATAGGGTCAAAGCCCTTTTGAGTGCCCAAACTTGGATGGTATCACGCTTGACTTGTAATTATTTGCGTTTAAGTGAATTATAAAAGTCTGATTGTATATCGATACAATCGTAATCTGGAATCATCAATTGCAAATTCATGCAAAGATGATCCCTTAGCAGGTTACATGCGAGTCTGATTAAATTCCGAATTTAATCTTTGCATGTGGGTGATAGCAAATCATACATAAACTTGTATATTTGAACTATCATACATTCATACATTCAAATATACAAATGTAACAATGAAATATGGATAGCTAATCCCATCTAAAGTTCCTAAGAATCTAGCAAATCCGATCCAAAAGACGTGGTCTTCAAGATCCAAACTTGCTCTATTCTTTTGAACTCCCACTGGCTTCGAGCCTCCTCCAATCTGAGTCTCCCTCTTGACTTGATTCTTGTGTCGGTCTTCGTGATTACATATTAAAATAAATTAAATATAATACAAATCACGACACGCAGGCCGTATTTACTACAACCCAAAATTAAGCAACACGCAGGTTGCAAAACCGAAATCAAATGCAAATCTAATGGGCTTAGCTAGCATCATGTGGAAAACATCATGTTATCAAAGATCATGTTATCAATCAACATGCTGATCAAACAAATAATTTTTCCAAATTTTATCTTTCTTAAGTGTGGAAAAATTCCGGTTTATCGAAACCGGACGGTTTAATCGATTAATTGAATTTTGGACCGGTTCTCGCTGGTTTATCGAAACCCAACCAAATCTGAAAATTAAATTTTATTAGGGTTTCCAAATATCCTTGCGAACCAAATATCCTTGGTGGCCCGTGAGGGCTACCGAGGTCGCCCGCGGGGCTGACCGTGGTTGCCACGGGAACGACCATGGTAGCCCGCGAGGGCAGCCATGGTCGCCCCTAGGGCAAACCCTGGTCGCCCACGAGGCAACCATGGTGGCCCTCACGGGCTGCCATGGTCGCCCGCAAGGGCAGACCGTGGTCGCCCGCGGCAGCGACCATGGTCGCCCGTAGGCGACCTCGTCGGCCCATGGTGCTGACCATGGTCTGCCCTAGGGCATTCCATGGTCCACCAAGGGACTTGACCTGGTCGGCCATGGCTAACCCCGAAAAACCCAAAAAAAAAATTAATTTTCCAATTTCCAAAATCAATCAAATTTGAAAAAAATTTCGATTTACATGCATGCTAATGATGAAGAACACATATAAACATAAAAAAATATCAGATTTAAACATATACAAATAAAGATAATAACCATGCCTCTAATACCACTGAAAGAGATCACCACGGGTTCCAAACAATGAATATCATGCATCGGACTTTGTGTAACTGTGGTGATCGTGAAAAGCTTGATCTTAATGCCATTTGAACATGTTAAAAACATAATTAAAGATCTGATATTTACCTCTTGTAATCGACAAGAACACAAGCGTAGTGTCCTCTCTATCAAGTCCACACAAGCACACAACCGAAATGGGTTTTTCACTCAATTTTTGCTAGAAAATTAGAGAGAAAACTTGAGCAATAATGGAGGTAGAGAGAGTGAGAGAAATCGGCAATGAGGGAGAGAGAGAAGAGAGGTGGTTGCTGAAAAATTCAAAGGATAAAATAAATAAGATATTATGTGATTTTTAATTTGACATTAAATTGAATTTTAAAATAAAAATTGCATTATCTATCCCTTCAATCCTTCTTATTTGCATTTGACCCCTCTCTTATCTTAAATCCCTAAATGGTCTTTAAGCCCGTTTAACTAAAACCCAAATTAAACCCATTAACTTGAGTTCTAATTTCGGTTTAGTCAAAACAGCACAATTTCCTCGAATTAATTTCTTCAACCGTCTGGTTAAAACCTTAGGCCAGAAAACTACTGAATTGTTCTCAATTCTTATCCATAATTATTGTCATGTATTGTGCTTAATGCGTGTGACCCTCTAGGCTCACGAATAATTAGCAGACTGGTAAAATTACTATTTCACCCTTTCCATCATAAGTAGCCACTAGCAAGACATTATGATTATCCATTATTCGTGATTATCGATTATTCAACTTAACCTGTTATCGTACATGTCACTATCCTTTTATCAAACCGATATCCAGATTGATCAATAGCATAGAACGGTCATCCTAATTTATCAATCACTGTTTCTTGATATCTGAGATGACTGAAACCTGATACTAAGGTATCACCTGCATGGCCATGCTATTTCTTCAGTCATACTCATCAAGTGGCCTAAACGGATATCTTTCTCATACCGAAGTATGAGTGATAAATCCCTCAGACGCCTTTCGAGTTCACTAGTGCAATAAATGCCAAAGCCAATCGAAGCCGTTATAGCTACCCTTTTACAGATAACGTTAGACTAGGTCAAACTTAGGTATTTATTACATAGTGTACACAAAGACTCCTTGGTCTTAGGATATAATGACAAGTTACGATATGTGAGTATCTCATGACTGGATCTATGCAGCATACTCACAATCGGGTTGTCCGATATCATCGACCTGATGATATCTATGATATAACTCCGGCATATCTTTGCCATGATCAGTAGAGCGTGATCACAAGGAGTTAGTCTCATACTGATCGCTTCAGAAGAAGCTTAGCTGATCAGGGACTCTATCGAATGTAACTCTTTCTGATCTATAGTTCTACTATAAGTGATTACACACATTATGACATAGATAAAATCACATTAGATATATTACTACAACACATTAGTAATATTATGCCTTTTATTATGTAGAATAATGATGTCCGTTACAATATAGATTGAGGAATTATTTTGGACTAGGGCACAAACCTAACAATTTCATCACTTCGATTAGTTCTCGGACTCATGGGTAGACACGATTAACGTGGATCCATGAGAATGGGTTCTAATAGAACATGGACCAGTTTGCATGGGTGCGTGCGCATTAGCGTAGTAGCCATGTAGATTGGACCATGCGTTGAAAATTGGTTGACTTGGCTGCGATTCTCAGATCATCTGAGCCAGGGTATCAGATATAGGTCAATGTCGTATACACACAATGCATAAGCCCTAGCCAAGAATCACATGGAATTGTGAAAGGACTGGACTGTCCTACTCCAATGTCCAAAACTGGGGCGATGAGATTAACTCACTTTAGTTTTGGGTATGCGGAGATCTTGATTTAGATTCAGACACAAGAATCAGAAATGTTCATCGTCAAGTGTCTCTTACTTCAACTTAATTAAGAATCTGATCGAATTTGTTTTCATGTATAGATTAAATGGCAACTTCGCTACCCAAATCAACACGTTCTGGCAGTGAAGCCTTAAAGTCTCTTCTGTCGAATAACAGGTTGACAAGGACCAATTTCCTGCAATGGGAGAAGAACCTGAAGCTTGCACTTCAGTATGACAGACAGGAGTATATCCTTACAGACAAGCCTTTAAAAGAGCCTGCTGATGATGCCAGCAATGCCGATAAGAACGCTTATGAAAAGTACAAAAGTGATCGACAAGATGTTGGCATCCTCATGGTCGGGTCCATGGAAAATGAAACTCAGGACCAGTTCATGCATCTCATGGGAGAACCCCAAGAGATGATGGAGGAAATCAAAATATACTACCAGAAGAATGCCCGTTTGAAAGATACGACACTCTTAGGGAGTTATTTTATAGCAGGCTCAACGCTGGTGAGGCAGTGAGCCCACATGTCCTTAAGATGAAGCGGCTCTTTGATCGCTTGGCCAGTCTAGGTCATAAGTTCACAGAGCAGCTGAAATCAGACATAGTCCTGATGTCACTTCCAAAGGCTTATGGAGATGTGATCACAAATTACAATCTCCATAATATGGAAAAGACCATCAAGGAACTACATGGAATGTTGGTGACAGCAGAGAAAGACCTCAAGGGTAAAACCCCTGAGGTTCTGATGGTCAATAAGGGTGTCAGTTTCAAAAGAGCTGGCAAACCTAATGGCAAGTCACCAGGACACTCCAACAAGGGCAAGGCATCAGCAGTGTCAGGTAAGGGTAAGGCGCCGATGCACCCAGCTGGGCAGATAAGGGCACCTAGAGGTCCGAGAATCCAAGCGGTTCCTAGAACCGAAGGGAGCACTTCGACCTCAGAGGTGGTCTGTTACTACTGCCAGCAGCCAGGTCATTGGAAGAAGGATTGCAGGCAGCACAAGGATTATGTGAAGAGCTTGCAGAAGGGAGGACACCCTTCAAGACCTGGATCAGGTATTTACGTTGTTGAGTATAATCTCAACACTACTTTCTCAGACACATGGGTAGTTGATACCGGAGCAGAATCTCACATTTGTGTTAATCTGCAGGATCTGGAAAGTAAGAAGCTCCTTGGGAAAGGCGAGCGGGATCTGAGAGTCGGAGACAACAGTTCGGTGTCAACGACGGCTGTCGGTTCTGTTAGTCTTAGGATGCCCACAGGGCTTATATTAGTATTGGACGATGTTTTATGTGTACCTACGTTTTGTAGGAATAATATTTCACTGTCCAGTTTAGACAAACTTGGTTTCGTATTTGCCATAGACAATGGCTTATTTACTTTATCAAGAAATAATATCGTTTACGGCACTGCATCTATGGTTGGTGGATTATATATTTTAAATCTTGATAACACTAACTACAGTTCAAACTATAACGTAAATAAGAGGTTAAAGTCGGATGACTCAAACCAGACAGTGATGTAGCACTGTCGTCTAGGCCACATAGGCGAGAAACGCGTCTCGACACTTCATAAGTGTGGGCTCTTAAGCCCGTTTGAATTCACACCAATCGAGAGATGCGAATCTTGCATTATGGGCAAGATGACAAAAGCGCCTTTTGGCGGCTTAGGTGAAAGGGCAAGTGATCTCTTGGGCCTAATACATTTAGACGTATGTGGGCCCATGAGTACATAAGCCAGGAGAGGTTTTAGATACTTCATAACCTTTACCGACGATTTTAGTAGGTATGGGTATGTCTATTTAATGAGACATAAGTCGGAGTCCTTTGATAAATTCAAAGAATTCCAGAATGAAGTACAAAACCAGCTTGGTAAAAGTATAAAGGCACTTTGTTCCGATCGAGGTGGCGAATACTTAGATCAAGAATTTCTCAGTCACCTAAGGAATAACGGTATACTCTCAAAATTAACCCCGCCAGGAACCCCTCAGATGAATGGTGTTTCCGAACGGAGAAACAGAACCCTGCTAGACATGGTTCGTTCCATGATGAGTCACGCCGACCTTCCAGTATCTTTCTGGGGCCATGCCCTAGAAACAGCCGCATTCATATTGAATCGAGTACCTACAAAGGCAGTGGAGACCACTCCATTTGAGGCTTGGCAAGGGAAAGCTCCCAAGTTGTCTTTCCTCAAGATCTGGGGGTGCGACGTTTACGTCAAGCGGTTGCTTGGTGATAAACTCGAACCCAAGGTAGATAAGTGTGTCTTTGTAGGGTACCCCAAAGGAACCATGGGGTACTACTTCTACAAACCCGAGGAAAACAAAGTCTTTGTTGCTCGAGGTGGGGTTTTCTTGGAAAGAGAATTCTTATCCAAGAAACCCAGTGGGAGTCCTGTGCTTCTTGAAGAAATTCGAGAAGACACAGAACAGCCTGCAGATATTGTAGAGGTACCCGATGAGGTAAATGATCCGAGTCCTATTCCAACAGAAACTCCTGTAGGACCAAGGAGGTCTGAAAGATCTCGTCAAAACCCAGTCAGATATGGCTTCTTAGCCACAGAGGGTAATGACTTGATAGTTGTAGATCAGGATGATCCCGCAACAGTTCAGCAAGACTTGGCCAGTCCCAACTCAAAAGAATGGCAGAATGCCATGGATGAGGAAATGAAGTCCATGAAAGACAATCAGGTCTGGAACTTAATAGACAGCACACCTGGGATAAAACCCATAGGTTGCAAGTGGATATTTAAGTTAAAGACATATATGGACGGAAAGCCTCAGACTTACAAAGCAAGACTGGTCGCTAAAGGTTATCATCAAGTCCAAGGTATGGACTATGATGCGACTTTTTCGCCAGTAGCTATGATTAAGTCAATTCGGATGATGTTAGCCATTGCAGCATATATCGATTACGAGATATGGCAAATGGACGTCAAAACCGCATTCCTTAACGGGAATTTGCAGGAGGATGTCTATATGACCCAGCCAGAAGGTTTTATCGATCCTAAACATCCCGAAAAGGTGTGTAAGCTGCAACGATCCATTTATAGGTTGAAGCAAGCTTCCAGGAGTTGGAACTTACGGTTTGATGAAGCCGTAAAAGAGTTCGGGTTCATCAGAAATCCAGATGAACCCTGTATCTACAAGAAGAGCAGTGGGAGTAACATAGTGTTCCTAGTGCTGTATGTCGACGATATACTAATCATGGGAAATAACGTCCCAACCTTGCTTGAGACCAAAGCTTGGTTAAGGAAGTGTTTCTCCATGAAGGACTTAGGAGAGGCCGCTTACATTCTGGGGATCAGGATCTACAGAGATCGATCCAAGAGAATATTAGGTCTAAGTCAGAGCACCTATATAGATAAAGTGCTGAGAAGATTCTCAATGCTTGACTCTAAGAAAGGGAACCTCCCGGTAAGACATGGCATTAAGCTAAGCAAGAAACAGTGTCCTAAAACACCTGCTGAGCTTAAGAAAATGAATCCCATATGCCTCGGCAGTGGAATCTATCATGTATGCCATGATCTGTACGAGGCCTGACGTATCGTTTGCCCTCAGCTGTGCCAGCAGATTCCAGTCTAACCAAGGCCAAGATCACTGGACTGCCGTCAAGTGTATCCTCAAGTATCTGAGGAGAACAAAGGACGCATTCTTAGTGTATGGCGGGATAGAGGAGAACTAAGCGTCACTAGATATGTAGATGCTAGTTTTCAGACAGAACCAGATGACTTTAAGTCTCAAGGTGGGTATGTGTTCATGTTGAACGGGGGAGCTTTCAGTTGGAAAAGCTTTAAGGAAGCGACAATAGCCGACTCCACCACGGAGGCAGAATACATAGCTGCGTCAGAAGCAGCTAAGGAAGCGGTGTGGGTCAGGAGCTTCTTGAGAGGATTAGATGTACTGCCGCGAACGTCTGATCCCGTGAGCTTAAGGTGTGACAACACAGGGGCAGTAGCACTTGCTAGAGAGCCCAGATTTCACAACCGGACCAAGCACGTCGAGAGAAAGTATCACATCATCAGAGAGATGGTTGATAAAGGCGAAGTAGAGATAAGCTACATTTCAACGCATGATAATCTAGCTGACCCCTTAACCAAGGCGCTACCGCAGCCTAAGCATGAGGAACATGTCAGGGGAATGGGTTTAGAATGGAATACCAATTGGGTCTAGGGCAAGTGGGAGACTGTTGGGTTTTATGCCCTAGCACAATGTATTTTCAATCTAATCATGTAATAAAGATTATTAGTTGAATAAAAATCGGCATTCATATTACTAAGTGTTGTAGTAATATCTTAAGTATGATTTGATTTGTATCATGGATGTGTCAACACATAATAGTAGATCTACAGATCAGATAAAATCTTACTTAAGTAGTCCCCGATCAGAATAGCTTCATAAGCAGTGATCGGTATGAGGCTAACTCTAAATGATCACGCTCTACTGATCATGGCTAGAAGGGGGCCAGAGTTAAGTCATAATATCACCAGTCAGGGGTGATATAGGACGACCCGAATCATGAGTATGTTACATAGACACAGTCATGAACATACTCATATGTCGGATCATGAAATCACATCCTCAGACTGAAGGACCATTGAGGTCAATATGTAATGAGTGACGAGTTTGACTTAGTCTAACGTCTCCTGTAAAAGGGTTACAATAACGGCTGTGATTGGCTCGATCACAAGTTACATAAGTTGACTCAATGAATCTCTGAAGGATTTATCCCTCATACGGACGTGTGAGCAGATATCAGTTTAGGCCACTTGACGAGTACAACTGAAATACAATAGCATAGACATGCAGTCGATACATAGTATCAGTGATAATTCAGTTAACTCAGAATCAAGAAACATGACAATAGAACGAGGATGACTTGTCTATACCTCGTGGTTGTCAAAGATATCAAGAGGATAAAAGGATAGATTCATGTACGACAAGGTTAAGTCGAAATCTCGATAATCACAAGCGTTGGGTAATCATGATGTCTTGCTAGAGGCCACTCGTGATGGAAAGGGTAAAATGGTAATTTTACCAGTCCGCCGACGTGTCGTGAGCCTAGAGGGTCACACACTAAAGGTTGAGTAAAACGGATGGAATCATATGGAGGAATCATGAGAGAGACAAAATCCGGTTTTGGATTAAACCGGATTAGACCGATTTCGGTTTAGGATTAAACCGGAATCAAGAACGGTTTAGCAGGACTAATTAATTATAATCTAATTAAATAGATTTAATTAAATTAGCTAAACTAGGCCTAGCCAGAATGGGCTTCTCTACACAATTAATTAAAAGCCTTGGGCTTTAAACCCATTAAGGCCTTTAATTAATTAAAGTCCAAAAAGGGTTATAAAAGGGAAATTTTCAGATCTGAAAATTAAGTGATTTATTTTACAAACCCTAGCCGTCTTCCTCTCTCTCTCCTTGCCAAGTTCGGCCGGCCCCCTCCATCCCCGCTCCGTCCGTTTTGCTTGCTTCGATCTTCTAGTAAGGATCGTTGTGAGTATCACCGGATTGCTCTTCCTGTGTGGACGATCTTTAGAGGTTACTAAATCCTATTTAGTAACAAGGAGATTTTGATTCAAGGTAATACTTAATTTTAATCTAGTCTAGATCTCATGATCAATTCATGATCATGCAAGATCCGTATTAAAACATGGAACTTTGAGGTTAATTTCTTGTATGGGCATGAAATTAATTGTCTGGAACCCTCAAATAATTCCTTCAAAGAGACCAGTAACAAAAGTGTTTCTGATAAGGAGGAGACCGGAGACAAAGATGCCGGTCTGGAAGAAGTTGAGAAGGAGAACGACCCTGCAAATGATGCAAAAATTGTCAAGGATATTGCTACTGCAGATGTTGTAGCAGATGTTGTAACCGCTGCTGCCACAGAGTCTAACAATGAAGACGGTGCGGCAAATGTCACGGAAGAGGATCCTCTGGTTGTCGGAGGAGATGCCACTGAAGATGCCACCAAAACTGCTCACACCGTTCTCTCTTCCCTGAAGAAGAAGGTGTTGGAAGAACATGAGAGTCTTGCAGTTATGGTAGGAAAGCTGAAAGAAACCAAGAAGAGGAAGGAAGTGAAGGATGCTGGAGGTCCCAGCAAGAAGAAAAAGATGTCTGTAAAGGACAAAGGGAAGAAGGTTGTCTGCAAAAGGAGACTTGTTGATGAGGAAAGTGATGATGATGAAGAAGTTGTGACTGTCAAAAAAACAAAGAAGGTAGTTAGCCAGAAGCAGGCCAAGAACACTCAAAGTGTTCCACATGATAATGTGTCATTCCATTCGGCTGCAAGTGCATCTCGGTGGAAATTTGTGTTCCAAAGGATGATCTATACTGAGAAAACTTTTTCCTCGGAGATCTTCGGACTAGAAGCCATCATCAGGTTTCTACAAAAGGCAGAGCTCATGAAGACAGTCACCGACATAGGTAATCACTATCCTTTGTTGATTAAGGAGTTTGTTGCAAATCTTCCCATTGGTTTTGGTTCTCCAGATGATCCGGAGTGTGAGAAGGTCTATGTCAGAGGCTTACGCTTCAACATTTCTTCCGACATTATTAATGTCTTCCTGGGGAGAAAGTGTGTCCGCTCTATTCCACCACCTGATCTGAACAAAGTTTTCAAAGAGATAACTGGTGGTAAGAGCAGAGTATGGCCTACTAAAGGGACCGTGGCAGCCTCAGACCTTACTTAAAAATACTCCATACTCTTCCGTATCGGAGTAGCAAATTAGGCACCTTCCACACATCCATCCTCCATCAAACCAGAGCTGCCAGTTCTCATCTTCCAAATAGGTACTGGTTCCACACTTGATTTTGGCCAATTTGTTATTTACCACCTTGTTAGACATAGATCACAAGCTGTGAAAATATCTATTGCTTTTCCCTCCCTTATATCCGAGCTACTGGTGCACCAATACCCTAGTGTGTTGAAGTCAACTGATAAGGCAGGAAAGCGTGGAGGAATGATCGTGGTGGGCCAAAGTTATTTGAGGGCAAGCATGCTCCTGATCTTGTCAGGAAAGAAGCCAAGCCGACTAAGGCGTCAACCAGTCGGGCTATTAGTACCGCTCCTCGAACAAAGACAACCAGTAGAGATGCAATAATGCTCGAGGGAGAGATATTTGTGCTTGACAAGGATATCATCAATCTGAAGATAGCGCTGAAGCACTTGTCCCAGCGTAGGTCCCACTGTGCTAACCTGCTGGAGACGATGCCTCCTCAAGACTCTGACAACAATGGTTCCTCCTCCCTGCCAGATTCTACTGAAGACACCATCCAAGATGCCACTGCAACAACTACTGAAAAAGATACTGCTAGTTCCAGCAGCAGTTCTGTTTAAATTTTAGTACTTTATGGATTCTCAAAAACTGAACAACTTTTTATTTGTAATTTGCACTGAACATGTTTCACGCATGTCCTCGACTGCTGATCGAGAATGTGTGTGAGTTAAGTTTTTTTTGTTACTCCCTGTCCTATTGTTCGAATTTTTCTTTGAATTTTGGCTCTTTTTGAGCCAGCAAGGGGGAGTAGGACACACAAGAGATGATGCACGAACGAGACTTGACGACTGCCGATCGCTACAAGAAAAGCTAACGAAGAATGCGACAAAGAATGTTGACCTTAAAAATAGCTAAAGGGGGAGATTGTAGTTACGACATTTTTGGTGATTGGCTTATTTTTAATAAACTAGGTATGATGTCATAAAGAATGTCGAAACATCGTATGCCATATCTTGGATGACATTGTTGGCGACATCTCGACTGACATTCTGGTTGACGCAAAACAGAATAGTCTCTGTCCTTCATAAAGAACGACTACAATTAGGACTTGTGAAAGTTTCAGCGCGTCTCCGATTCTGGAAAGAAGAAAGACGGCGACAAAGAGGAAACCCATTAGGGTTAGTATTCATACTCAATTGCTATAAAAGCTCAGGCTACCCCCATTAGCAATCGTGAGGTCTTTTATTATTTCCTAGCAATATTATACTGAGCTCTTAGACGCGAAGGTTTGCTGGTTGAGAGATTATATATTGTGCTAATGATATTGTGTATCACATTAACTATTGAGAGTTAGGTGAATGAGGGTTTACTGATCGCGTGAGTGAAGACTACACGCAACCAAACGTTCAAACGACAACTTGAATTGACAGAGCAAGGCGATTGCTCGAAGAGTGGAATCAAGATGGCGTCTTGGATTCAGGGGGAGACCCTGAGATAGGTTTGCACTTGTAATAGTAGCATAAAGTATAGATCTTGTGATGATCATAGGCACTTGTATGTTTTGATGTATTACCATATAGTGAAACCTATCCATTGGCAGAGAGCCCTAGACGTAGGTGATGTTGCACCGAACTGGGTAAGCAATCTGGTGTGTCATTGTTTATTACGTTTGATATTTACTGTTCGTCTTTATATACGCAAAATGTCATACACTGTGTTATAGCAGTATACGTAACATTGTGTGTGGCATCTTGCATAACTATCTGATAAAAATTTCAGTTTCTTTTATCGGTAACAAATTTTAATTGACATAAAAATAAGTACAATGCAAGCCCATGAGGGCGGGAAAGAAATAAAACTTCTAAGACATAAAATTGGGAAAACCCGAAACAACGGTCCAAAAAGACAACCGGTCCACTCGCGAAACCACCAAACCTATGACCCGCAAACACCTGACCTGTCAAGTTTCAGGTTGAGTACGGTTCCAAAAGCTCTAACACGTTGAGTTGGTGGTTAGGTGAGACCCGACCCACCCGCGAAACCAGCCCAACATGTTTGAATTAGCCTGACCCAAATTAAAGAAGTCCATCCCAATAAGTTTAAAACAACCCATATTACTAACCCAGGCTAGGGCTATCCATCGAGTCAGGTTGGGTAGACTCGGCTTGGGTCGTACCCTACTCGGTTGGAGTTGGGTACCAAGACCCAGAACCAAACTCGACTCGGTTGAGGACTCGGGTGTCTGGTGAGTCGGGTATACTCAAGACACCCGATGGGGCTAAATCCCCCAATTCAATATAAAATTGAAATCCCGAATTTTTGAACAAAACCCTAACCCCCAATTTGAAATTGAAATCAAAATCCCCAAAATTGAAATTTAAATTAGAAAACCTAAACCCTAACCCCAAATTGTAAATTGAAATTAGAATCCGTAAGCCCTAACCCACAATTTGAGTTTTAAATCGCAATCCCCTAATTTAAAGTCTAAATCGAAAACCCTAACCCCCAATTCCAAATTGAAAGAAGAAACCCATTTCGAAATCATAAAACCCTAACCCCAAATTTTAAATTCAATATAGAAACCCTAACCCCTAACCCCCAATTTCATTTTCAAATGAAATTCCCCAAAAATTTAATCGAAATCATAAAACCCTAATTTTAAATTCAAATTGAAATCCAAACCCCGAAATGAAAATCAATAAACCCTAAATCCTAAACTCGTAATTGAAGTCCTGAACCCTAAACCCCAAAAATGGAAACGTTGAAGAAAATTTCAAACCTTTGACACCGGCATTGTCTGCTTCAATCTCCAGCAGCTCCACTGGCGAATCGAACAGTTGATGAGCCTCCTTTCAACCGTTGTTTGATTTATAATGGTGGAGATGAGAATCATCAACGGATCGATTCACAGATCCGTTGTGAGATGGAGGAGAGAGGACATGACTTACTGCCTCAAACGATGAGAAAGGAGATGTGAGGAGGACGGACGAACGGAATTTTTAGGTTTTTCAGAGAGATCAGAGACGAGAGAAATGAGAGAGAGAGAGAGAGAGAGAGAGAGAGAGAACGAGGGTTGAGCAACAGATGGTCGAGTCGAGTATGGGTTTGTGGAGGGGTGAGTAGTAAGTACGACTCGTGAACGTGTGTGGAGGAGGGCGTGCCACGTGAAGGAAGATCGACGGGTGAGATGGGTTCGCGCGAGTTTGATAAACGGAGGAGGTTGTGCCACGTTGCCGAGTCGTGAGCCTAAAGGAGAAGAGAGTGAGGAGCTCTCATTGAGTCCCACATCGGAAGCATATGGGACTCAATGAGAGTTTATAAGCTCGTTTGTATCTCCTTCAATCATCATACACGAGTGGGTTGGGCTTGTAGCTAGGTTGGGGCGGTCTCAGGTGGACTTGTTGTTGTTGGGCTGGGCTGGGTGGGCTCAATAAGTTTATAATAATCATATAATTTTATATATATTGTTGGGTAGTCGGATACCTGACAGGTGCTACATTTGGACCCAATACTCGACTCAGTTGTATTGTCCGGTAGTCGAGTATCGGGTTAGTCGGGTCGGGTGTCGATCGGGTCGTCGGGTGAGCCGGGTTACCGGATAAATGGATAGCCCTAACCCAGCTCAAGAACTTGAAAACCCTAAATACATTCTACTAATAATCCGCATCTCAACGTTCATGTTTCCAAATTCCAACTACACTCCCTCCTTCACTCTTTCTTTCTTCTCTCTCTAGCCTAAACCCTAGTGGTGGATGTGCATGTGGCCGATGTACTCATCTCTCTCTCATGCCCGACACACAAGCTTCAAAATAGCTTTGACGTGTGTGGCCGATTATATTATAATAGTTTTGCTTTGACTTAATTCACCATCTCATGCCCAACATACACGCTTCAAATTAGTTTGTTGTGCATGTGGCTGATTTTTATTATAATACTTTGTTGGAGATTTGAGTTATTTTTTATAGAATTGTGGATATGCATTTATTCATATTTGTCCGTGTATTTATTTTTTAGATTTGTGTAATTGTGTTCACTATCATTTACCATTCTTCTCATGTCATGATTTATGTTTTCTATGTTGTTTGTTCCTTACAATTGAAGACATGACTTGAGTGAAGAAAATTTTCATAATAGGGTTAATTGTTTTGGATTTAAAGAAAGGTTTCATGTACTGATTTTGACCGAAAAACATGAGACTTTAATTGGCACATATGCAATGAAGAAGAAAATAAAAATTTCAGATTATGTGATTATGTTAATGAAGAAGAAGGTTTGTGTTAGTTTAAAAAAGAAAAAACTAGATATAGAAATTTCACATAAAGAAAAAAGACAAAGAAAAACATGATCACATAAAAATTTGATTTTAAAAGAGATAAAAACACTAAACCAAAGGCCCAGAATTATTGGGCCCCAATTTTTCATATTCTACAGGTCACCCACCTGCCAAATCGATGGGTGAAAATTTCATCAAGTATTAGTTAGACGGGTTGGTTGCGGGTCTCCAAGCCTCCACCCGCATATGGATGGTTGGATAAATTTTCAGTCAAATGGGTGGACACCCGACTTGTGGACACCCCTACCCCCAATGGTCAAGAAGAAGGAACACACCATACTAACAACTTTGATATTTTCTTCGAAATCCCCTCCTGTATAACTCTAACTTAAGTGTCGAAAAATGTGTTCGAATGTAGTATCAATACAACTTTTCAATATTTTAATATTAAAATGATTTAAAATAATTTATTTTATTTAATTGTACAAGAGAAGTGATAAATGAGTAGAATACAAAATTATTGAGATTACGAAAACTTGGTATAATGAGTCCCTATTTAGATTTTAGAACGGCCCCAAAATGATTATGAGATGCTGTTTTGAGGTATGGGTTAGAGTTCAGTATTCCCAAAATCATCATCGAATTGTATTGAGCATGAGTTTTAAAGCTTTGTTGGAGTTGCTCTAACCTTCCGGATCGACCATCAAATTTTTTGAACATTGGTCAGGTATGCTTGTTTGTAGTAGACATGGTTGGACAATTGTCATTACTCCATAACGGTACATTGGGTACAAGTTACATATGCATGCAACATTGTTATTGATGGATTTTTAAATCGGTGGAGTACAAGTGATAGCATCATCAAAAATAATTCTTCAACACTTTTTCACCACAATTGAACTTGTCAGCGACCTTAAACAACTATTTCTTCTTGGCTCTCTTAAAAATGACCATTTCTCACATTCTCAGCCCAACAAAACTCCACAAAGAAGAGACAAAATTTATGTTAGTATAATGCAAGAAAATCATCACCAATCGGGCAGCAAGGATGGTGTAAGCAACAAAAGGACTACAAGTGAAAGAGACAGAGTCCCCTGTTCCAGAACAGAGGAGTTCCCCTCCACCGTTGGATCGTCCAGCACCAGAACGGATCCAACGGTGGGGAGTTACTGAGAAGCGAACGAAAAGGAGGTCTCCAACTCCAAGCTTTGTTGTTGGCGTGATTTACATGGCTCACTTCACACTAGCACTATAATAGTCTATGTAGAGGCCGGCATTAACTTTTTTGTTTTCAAGAGATGGAGTCAATTAGTAATTGTTATATTATGTGTTTGTGTGTAATTGTAATCGTCGTAATTGGGTAGCAATGGCAGCAGCGGTTGTAGGAGAGCGCACACTGAAGGAGACACCCACATGGGCCGTTGCCCTTGTTTGTGCCGTCTTTGTCATCATTTCCATTATCATCGAGCACTTGATTCACTCTCTCGGAAAGGTAATTAACATTGATCGATTTTATGTACAAAAAAAATACGTGATGGGTGTTCAATTCAATATCTTGTTCTTGCAGTGGTTCCAGAAGCGGCAGAAAAAGGCCATGTCTGAGGCTTTAGAGAAAATCAAGGCCGGTGAGTGAGGGAGTTTATTAGCATTTTACTTGAAAATGAAAAGTATATTTTATGAAAATACAAATATAATGCAGAGTTGATGCTGTTGGGGTTCATATCTCTGCTAATAACTGTGGGAACGAAACCCATATCGAAGATATGCATTCCGGCTTACATGGGAAATTCGATGCTCCCGTGCAAGAAGGACAAGTACGATGGAGGCGATGGGAGCGATGGGGACGAAGGAGGGGACGATGGGGAAAACAGGAGAAGATTGCTGGCAGACATCGTTTGGCGCAGAGGGCTAGCCACACCGCCTGGTGGAGACGACTATTGCTCTAAAGATGTAATCTCACTTTACTTGCATTGCAAGTCAACCAAGTTTGAAAACATACTAATAAGTGGTTGTGTGTGTGCAGCACAAAATACCGTTGGTGTCGGCTTCCGGAATACACCAACTACACCTACTCATATTTGCGCTTGCAGTGTTCCATGTTCTTTATAGCGTTGTAACCATTGCTCTTGCTAAGGCCAAAGTATGTATGCTCTCTCTCTCTCTCTACTTTTAAGATTTACTCCAATTATGCATTTGTGTCAAACCTAATGCACATGTTTTGCAGCTCAAGAAATGGAAATCATGGGAGAAGGAGACAGGATCCTTGGAATACCAATTTACCAACGGTATATATTCCCATGAGTTTCTTTTCTCAACTCTCTTTAATTATAACCAACTTTTGATCCAATGATGCTTTTGTTGGTGCAGATCCGTCCAGATTCAGGCTCACCCATCAAACATCCTTTGTTAAACGTCATACCGGTCTCTCAACTACGCCCGGTGTCAGATGGATTGTAAGTTATAAAAAGGGAAAATGATACTTTAGTACATCTGCGTGTACTCTCTTTTCATGTAACTATCTCTAACTGTGAAATTAGTTTGACAAATTTGTTACAAGTGTCATTTGTAGATCAATAGAAGATTTTGTATTTTTGAAAGTATACACAAGTATCTTGCATTCATAGTTCATCTCACTTGCTAATTTCATTTGCAGGTGGCATTTTTTAGGCAATTCTTCGCTTCGGTGACAAAAGTTGATTATTTGACAATGCGTCACGGTTTCATCAATGTAAATTTACCCTCTGTCTAATCCATGGATATTTATCTCAATGAAATCTGCTCACCTGATAACAAAAATTGCAGGCTCATTTTAATCCAGACAGCAAATTTGACTTCCACAGATACATTAAGAGATCAATGGAAGATGATTTCAAGGTCGTCGTTGGTGTTAGGTCTCTCTCCCACTACTTTCTTCTATTTTACTGCATGGCATTTTTATACACTATACTTCAGCATGAAAGTCACACATAAACCCAATTGACAAATATTGGTTTTCTAATTCTAGAGTCTGACTCATATATATATACATAATCCAATAATAAAAAATAGGTCCAAACACTGATAAAGCGTAATATTGTTGCAGCATACCGCTATGGATATGCTCTCTCCTATTCCTCCTTTTAAATGTTTATGGTAACAGTACACATCTCTCCCTTTTTCAGTATGTTTTGTGATCCATATGAATTAATATTGCTTGTTCCGCAGGGTGGTACACATTATCTATCATCTCATTCACACCTCTTGTAGTAAGATTCAATAATATACGCTCTTATGTTTGTAAAGGAAGAAGATATAGATGCATATTTAACTAGACAATACGAAATTACAGATACTTCTGATCGTTGGTGCGAAGCTAGAGATCATAATCATGGAAATGGCTCAACAAATTAACGATCGAACCACAGTGGTGAAAGGAGCTCCCATAGTAGAGCCTAGTAACAAATTCTTCTGGTTCAACCGTCCCGGTTTGATCCTCTTTCTCATCCATTTCACATTGTTTCAGGTATGGTTTCAATTGGCTCGTATCTTTTACTTTGCAATCTACTAGTAATTGTTAAGGATATAGATTCCGTCACTTCATCTTGAAGCATAGATCTATTAATATATTGAAGTTTTAGATATATTTGCCTGACCATGTTTTTGTTGTAAATTTGCAGAATGCATTTCAGATGGCTTACTTCTTGTGGATAGTGGTACTAAATAAATACATGTTACCAGATATATAGTTTTGAATATTAATTAATTATTTTAATTGCAACTAAATAATAGCTTTGTGGTACAATGCAGTATGAGTTCAAATTGCAATCATGCTTCCATGAGAACTTGGGGGAAATATTGACTAGGGTTGGCCTTGGTGTAGCCCTTCAAATCTTGTGCAGCTACATTACCTTTCCCTTATATGCCTTGGTCACTCAAGTTAGTATTTACTCTTTTCTCAAACAATTATCTGCACCTTGTTCACGCATATTTTAGTATTTAACGTCAAAAATATACTGTTAGAATTTCACACGTGACCAACTTAAATAACAGTACGTGCTTAAAGCTCGTGAGCCCATTTAGAGTTAACATATATGAATTTATTTTGTATTCAACAGATGGGCTCACACATGAAGAAGGCAATATTTGAGGAGCAAACAGCAAGAGCCTTAAAGAACTGGCAAAAGGCAGCAAGGCAGAGGAAGAAACTGAGGAAGCATAGTGTTGACAATTCAGTGTCAGGGCTCATGAGTGGAGACTCCACCCCAAGCAGAGGCTCCTCACCCCTCCATTTGCTCCACAAGCACAAACCTACTCCAAGCCATGACCTTGAGAGTGCTCTCTCCTCTCCTCCTAGGTTCTATCAATCTGAAACCGACCTGCCCGAGATCCAGGAACGCCCGCTCTCTGACAACCATCACGAATCCACAACTCATCAACTAACCAATGTAGAAACGCGCGCGCCTAATCGTGATTTCTCGTTTGGCCGGTCTTTGAATTGAGTATGAATATTTGTAGTAGTAGTAGTAGTGAGATTGATGCTATAGTCTATTACATTTAGCAAATTGATTCATTCATTCTACCTTCAATCATAATGCAGCCCAATTTGTTTGTATACATGAAATTTAAATATTCTTCAAGGACTAGTAACATGATGCTTACTAAATGAATTTACTTGTACTAGTAGCATATGCTTACTAAATGAATTTACTAGGTAAATGCTTTAACACCTACAATTTTATTTAAATTGCATCTTTTTAAAGATCGGCCAATAAAATAAAATAAAATAAAATCATTTCCCTTGTCAATTCTAGTTAATAAAAAATTGCATTCATATTGGAACTAGACTAGGCATTGCTTTGTGAAGCACTTGTGATGCACATGTTATAAATATGCATGTTATGGAATTGCATAATTTGATCATTATTTGCTATAATAATTATCAGAAAACAACACATCCACTCTTGAGGTGTTTTTGTTTTATTCTGATAAAAGAGCAGTTGCTTTATTGAGTTAGGAATCTTTATCCTTACCCTAATCAATTTCTTAAACTAATCATAGAATCTCCCACTTGATAAATAAAATAATTAAGTTTATGGTATTGAGTATTGTTTATTGTAAACAACAAGAAGCAAGTTGCATCATTATTCTACTTAATTATAAATCACAGTAACTCTCACCTAACCCTTTATCGTCCTTCCATATGGATTTATTCATTTGTTGTGCATAGTGATGATGATCTCTTCTTATACCATTAAACATACATGCTACCAAAATCTCCGTAAAATCAACACGTTTCTGATTCCTTTTTGTCACATTGTGTCTTTTCAAATAGGGTAATGACAATTTATACAAAAAATACTTATATTTTATTTAACTTACCATCAGTAGAATAAATACGATGTTTGATGTATTTAGTTTAGGCATGGTTACTTTGTTAATAGTTTTCTATTGAAATATGTCTATTCCTTATGTAAAGTATACTCCAGTTGTCTTCAAAAATATCACACAATACGATATTTTCTTAACTTTCTTCATGATATATACAGGGGCACATTCAAGTGAAAACCAAGAATTACGTGAGAACCTGTGAGAGCCATCCAAATATAACAAGGGGACGTTATTTTTCTATAACATAGAAGGGAAAGTGTTACCCGTCGAGGGGAGGGGTGTTACGATAGATTAGAAGAAAAAATAAGTTTATTATTTTTTTTATATGTCATGATAATGTTATGGAAATAAATGTTATAATAATGAAAACACGTGTATGGAAATACACGGCATAATAATAGAAATACATGACTTAATAATAGAATTACATGACATAATAATGGAAACACGGTTTTCACAAGTTCGCACAAGACCTCTTGGTTCGCACCAGATCATGATCTTATATATATAGGGAAGGTATCAGCTACAAACCTCTTATTTGGTGTCAAAACGTCTAAACCACCTTCCAACCGTCTGATTTGTGCGAAGCGAATGAGATGGCGCCACGTGGAACCACGCGGATTGGGAGGGAGATAACGGGCACTGACGGAGCCGTTAGGGTGTTGATGTGTAACATACTTATTCCGCGTGTGTAACCATTGTGTGTGTGTAACTGACCAGTTGTTACCGTGTAACACATTCAAATAGTGCGTACATGTGTTCGGTTTTTTGAACTTGTAACCCGTACCTTGGTATTGTATAACACATGCAATATAATTGTATAATCATTCACGTATAACGTAAAACCATAATTGATCTGTGTAAGTGCTTAGTTGTATAAAAATGGTTAGTGCGTACATGTGTTCAGTTTTATGAAAGTGTAACCGGTACCTTGGTATTGTATAACACTTACAATATAATTGTATAATCATTCACGTATAACGTAAAACCGTAATTGATCTGTGTAAGTGTTGAATTGTATAACAATGGTTACACACGCGAAACAAGTATGTTACACACCAACAACCTTAACGGCTCCGTCAGCGACCGTTATCTCCCTCACAATCCGCGTGGTTACACGTGTCATCGTCTCCTTCGCTCTGCACAAATCAGACGGTTGGGAGATGGTTTGGACGTTTGGACGCTCAAACATGGTTTGTAGTGGAGAGCGTCCATATATATACATATATATATACATACATATATGTACATATATATATATATATGTATATATGTATATATATGTATATATATATATATATGTATATATATATATATATATGTATATATATATATATGTACATGTATATATGTACATGTATATATGTACATGTATATATGTACATGTGTATATGTACACGTATATATATATATATATATATATATATATATATATGGTCTAGTCGATCTTTGGCTATATTTTTAAGTAAATTATTCGATTTGTCAAGTTGTCGATTTGTTATTTTGACGGGTGGACGGGGAATTCAATTTACTTTCGTATCCGAAAATTCACTTTGTGGGCCTCTTTCCGTTCCAATCGGCAAGTCACCTCAAGAACACATATTTTTTGTAGTGATCTTCTCGAGCTCGTCCATCGTTGGCGCCATCCTTGCTCATCAATGGCCTTTTGCAAGTTCTCTAACCATACATTATCTCGACTCTTTGACTAGTTTTTTTTGGAGTTTTTTCGGATTTTCTTTTCTTATTTGACTTTATTAATTTTACCCCTAATTGACATTTGTTTGGGTTGTAGGCTATGACTCACGTATGCATTCCAGTAATCTAGAAAATCAGTATGTAATTTCGACACAAGAACACGAAGGGGAGTATAGAGTACTAACAATGTATTTTTGAAGATATTAATTGAGAGAAAAAAAGACAATTATGAGTTTGTTCACAACATATAAACTAGGGATAATTACAGATGACTACACCTGGATATGTCATGTTATCACATGACTACACTTAGAATTTTGCGTGTCAAGGTGAATACCCTAGAATTTCATTTTTCTCACCGTTGCTCATTCCGTCCATTTCCGTTGGTTTTTAACATTTTTTAATGTGTGAAAAGACCAAATTACCCTTCAGAGGTAAATAATTATTTTTAAGTTGAATGAAAAGACTAATATACCCTTCACTATTCATTTAATTTTCAAAAAAATACCCCTCTCTCTCTCCTCCTCCTCCACCACCACCACCTTCCCCTCCATTGCCACCTCCTCCACCACCACCACCACCGCCGCCATCTCCTCCACCTCCTTCATCACCACCACCGCCACCACCTCAATTATAAGCTACAACTAAATCAAGAAAACAGCACAATGAGATAAATCATAAAGTAGCACCATACCAGCCTTGTTTCTTTTACATTTGAACTTCCAACTCCTTTATATTAACCAAAAGTTTCATGTTACTACACTGACCTTCACACTTGCTTCATGTTATTATATTCAACTTTTAAATGAATCATGCTACTAGATTTTATTTTAATTTTTTATCAAATATTTTGAAAATGACAAAATTACCCCTCCCGTATAAAATAAATTTTTAATTTTATTTCTATAAAAATTAAATAATTAAAGCTTTAAATAGCGCGTTGATGTGACCATGATCTCAGCGCGACAACACCCTTCTTTTTCGTTCACGGCCGACAGAGCGGCCAATTCGGCCGCAGCCCCATGGCGGGTTGGTGGCGACGACTCTGTTTCCTTTCTAGTTTCTAATTTCGAATTTGATACGGAAAAGGAAATGCAGAATTAAGGAGAACAACTTTTTGAGTAAATTCTGAATTGGAAATTCACAATTAAATAGGATATATATATATATATATATATATATATATATATATGTTGCATCGGTTTACTTGAAACCCTAATGTGATATTCGCAACATTAACACTCCACCTAAAACTTCAGATTTAATTAAAGAGTTAATTAGATATAATTTGAGAAGATTAACTCTAATAGATTAATCTTCATCAAGTTTCGATCAAGAATTCTTCGTGTGGATACCCGTAGAGAGCGCATTTCGTTGGAGACACTTTAATTGATTTGCGCACTCTCAACAGTTGTTTAAAACCGATCGACAAGAGGTAAACCTAGTTCAATCCCTTCCATCAGTTAGCATTAAAATGCAGTAGATCACTGTGAAGGAACAAGGTTAAATTTTTGTTATTTGATTTCGCTGCTATGTATGAAATCCTGCGTTTCCCAACAATGGTATCAGAGACTGGTTGCAATTTAAGATTAATCAAAATATGCATGATGATATGAGATATTGTATGCATGTTTGATTGGATAGATTATGCATGATTAGGAGTCATTAGATTTGCATGAGATTAATTGAATAGATATTTAATTAAGAATATATGTATAAATAGTTGATTTGTATATATGTGTATGATCATGATCTTGAATAAAAGAGTTTATTTAAGATATAAGGTGTGATTTTCGATATTCATAGTGTGTAATTGTTACACTCGATCTAATTCAAAAATTGTAGATTAAGGTCTGATTTTATTGGAACGAGAATCGTTACACTACTTTCGAATCTGAGGTTTTTTGAAAATCTGGACGTGGCAGTGGGATGACCACATACCCGTGGCGAGAGCCACAAGGGCCATGGATCTGTGGCGTTCGCCACGAGATCAAGGCAAAGACCACGAACACAGTCTGTGACCAACTGTTGGGCACGGAGTGACCAAGGGTTGGCCACAGTCCTTGGCGGACCTCGTGGCAGCTATAGAAGCAGCAAGATCGATCATAACTTTATTAAATTAAAATTGAGATTAATATATTAATTGTTGTCTAATAACATGTTAATATGTCATGAATGTCATTGTATGAAGCAAAGTATAGCCCATTAAGACCTATGTGAATGACTTATCTTTTTATTTTATTTTCTAAGAATGTAATTAATTTTGCGGCCTACTTTTTGCTATTCAAGAGTTTTGGGAATGTGATTTAAATACGGTATGTGTGTCGTTTATTTTGTTGTAATTATTTTATTAATGTACTGCCTGGAGCAACACAAGAGAATACAACAATGAAGATCTTAATGGTGACTAAAATGGCGTAGATATCGTCAAGGATGGAGGCTTGTCGGTGGCACAAGAAGGAGAAGTGTTCTCTCGACGCCAAGTATTCTCCACCACTAGGATTGACCTTTGATATGTTGGGAACCGCAAGATCTCATACATATCCGCTGAAGCAAAATACAAAAAAATTCAACCGTGTTACTAGCAAGGATTTATTGCATGTTTAAGCTTAATCGATGAAAGGTTTAGAAACTCTTATTTACATCTAGTAGATCCGGCTTTACAAAATCTTTAAGAGTGCACATGTTCTCCGCGAATCCGAATCTGAACCCAAATCCTATTTGGGTGGCCTATGTATCTTGACTCCACAAGAATCAAAGTCTGCTACTTCCCTTGTAGCGTCTCTACCGGGATGCACTCTCTATTGGTATCCAGACGAACAAGTCTTGATCAAAGAACTGAAGAAGATTAATCTACTAGAATTAATCTTTTCAAATCACATCTAATTTACTCTTTAATTAGATCTTGAGTTTTAGTGGAGTTGTTAAAGTTGTGAATATCTCATTAGGGTTTTATGAAACCGTTGCAACATATATATAGGCCATTGGGTGTAGGGATTTTATTCTCAATAAAATTCTACTAAACTATGAATTTTTCAATTAAGAATTTCCCTAAAATTCATGCTCCATATTTCCCTATTTCCAATTCCGAATCATATTCGAAATAGGAATCAGGAAAGAAAATAGTGACGTGGCCACGACTCGCCATGGGACCGTGGCCGATTTGGCCACCATGTGGCCAACTCCTTGGTCACAGACTCGCCATGGTCCTGTGGCCAATTGGCTTGGTCAAGGACCATGGCCATTAGGTTGTCCCCGTGGCCAACCTTTGTCATGGGGCCGGGGCCACTTGGGCACTCCATGACCAACCAATGGTCACAGATTCATGGCCCCTTGGGGTCACGTGTCCTTTTTCTCCACCTAAACTCCTAATGAGTTTGTAACTCATGTTTCTTTGGGCTTGCTCTTTGTGTGTGACCCTGTAGGCTCATGAGTTATTGGCAAATGACCCTAAATCCCCATTTGGTCCATTTATCATAAGTGGCCTCTAGTAAGACATTATGATTCCCCAATGATTATGATGATATGTGATTCAACTTAACCTCGTTTTTGTAACCAGTGTTATGGATATCGGGAGACCGCGGCGAAATTGCAGAAATTTTCATATATTTGCGACGATACGGCAAAAATTGCCCCAAAAACCGGTCAACTATGGTCAAGCCGGATAATTTCAAATTAATTCGGTTTAATCAGGTTTAAATCAATTAATTCCGGTCTAATTTGATTTAAATTAATTAATTCCGGTCTAATTTCATTTAAATCAATTAACTCCGGTCTAATTCGATTTAAATTAATTAATTTCGATTTAAACCAATTAATTCCTATCTATTTTCATTAATTTTGGTATAATTTGATCGGCTATGTTCCAACACACTTAATCTGGTTTGACATTTATACTATAAATTATAAATAATAAATATCATTCATTTTCCATATAAATTATAAATTAATATCATTCATTCAGGTTATGCCTCCGCTCCGGTCCAATGTATTTAAAAATAATTAAATATCATTCATTTTGTTTTAATAAATAATACATATGAATATTTATTTATTTATTACAAAACGCATTCTACCGCGATCCCCCAGAGTTTGTTATATCTTCCTTTTTCATTTAGCTGATATATCCCCGCGATCCGATTTCTATAACACTGGTTGTAACTATTATATTCCTTTTGTCACTAGATATTTTGTTTAAACATAAGGCATAGAGACATCACCCTTATATAGTCAAACCTGTTTCTTGATCTCAAGATAACTGAGTATGATAACTCTTTATCGTCAGTGTGGCCACACATTCCTCTCAGTCATACTCATCAAGAAGCCTAAACATATACCGTTCCCACTAGTTTATGAGGGGAAAATCCCTTGACCATCATTGGTATTCCTCATATAGCTCGTTCCTAAGCAAGGATGGCAAAAAAACCCGAACCCAACGGTTACCCGATTAACCCGCCCCGATCGGAAGGGTTAAACCCGGAAAAAATCGGGTACGGGTTTTTCCTTCAGGTTTTTGGCCTGGTGTGGGTTGACCTATATCTACCCCGTTTCTAATCCATACCCGTAAATTATAAAAAAAATTAATTAATCGATAAATTATATATAATTATTTTTAACAAAAAACATTAAAAAAAATTTCAATTAAAGCATTTATGCATATAATTATATATTATACATTATAATATATATATAATTACACATATATTATAAATTCTAGATTTGTTTAATTTTTTTGCATTTTTGATAGTTTTAGGGTCAAGTTTCAGGTTTCGGATAAAACTCGTACATGACGGATCTTGAGTGGGGCGGGTACCAGCTCACTTTAAGCGGGTCTTTTCCAGGTCGGGTACCTGTTCAAATCATTCAGGTACGGGTGTGGGTTTGGTCAAACCCACCCCAAGCCCGACCCGTTTTCATCCCTATTCCTAAGCTAATCATATATGTTATGACCATCATGTTACAAACAACATTTGGAATACGTCCAACTTAGGAAGTGACTAGATAGGAATCCATAAAGACTCCAAAGTCCTTAAGGATTCAATGATACTACGACAACTGAGAATGCTCATGACTGTACACTGCTCAGGTCGGGTCGTCCAATATCATTTCTCTAAATGATATCTATTATCTGACTTGATAACCCTTTAACTATGATCAATAGTGTGTGATCATCAGTCAACCACATACTGGTCACTTTATAAAGCTCTTTGACCTTGGACACGTTAAGCATAATTTCAAGCAATGTCTAAGTGATGACACACTCGATGACCTTAGACGAAGTTAATGCTTAACTTATTATCATAACACAATGATAATAATGTTAGGATTCGGGAATCTTAACCCCGAACCCACAGCGGAAATAAAACAATTAAATTAACCCTGAACCCGTCATGATCTTATGTACGCGATAGATCTACAAGTTACGAAATCATGTACCTTTTCGGTTTTGCAGATCAGTGAGGTTTCGGGCCATATAGTGCTCAAATATGACCTCTAATGGAAAAATCTATTTTGCGAGAAATTGAAAAGTTTTGAATTTCCTTTAATCTAGCGTTGGTTTCGGGGAAATGAAACATTACACAAGGGAGCTATGCATCTCGCAAGTTTCGTCGCCAAATCTGGAAAAACAACAACTTTGTTTAGAAAACAAAACAATACTCGAGATTCGAAACGGATCAGCAAAGTGGAAATCCCGAATAGGTCTTTCACTCTATCAAGCACACACGAATGCACAGGAGCACCATATCTAAACTCGAATTCTCCAACTAGAACGAAAACAAGCTCGATTAGTAAATCCGACAGAGTAATGGTATGGAAAAATCAAATTGTGATTTTTCAGCTCATGAGACCTCCTATTTATAGAGATGACTAGGGTTTTGGGGGCATGAACCAGCCCATAAAATGGGGTAGGTTCAGCTATCTCCAAACCCTAGCCCCCGGCCACCATGGGCGGCTTGGGCCTCATGGGCCGAACCCATTAGGGTTTCGGCCATAAGGCCTTGGCCTTGCCCATTTTGGCAGCCAATGAGGTATGCCAACCTCATGGGTTTCGGCCCCATTCCTCATCATGCCCGGCCCCCAAAACCCTAGGGTTTTGGCCCGGTCCATGGCACTAAGCTGACGGGCCCGTGTCACAAAACACTAGGGTTTTGGCCACGGCCCGATTTAACCAATCCATAATTAATTCTGCCCATATTTTCTAAGATGTGCATCCTTTGCGTGTGACCCTCTAGGCTCATGTCCCTTTGGCAGATCAGCGAAAAATTACCATTTTACCCTTTACTTCATAAGTGGCCTCTAGTAAGGCATTATGATTACCCAACGTACATGATTATCGGTGATCTGATTTAACCTCATGTCGTCCATGTCACTATCCTTTTATCACTAGGTATCTTGATTAATCATAAGGCATAGAGTCGTCATCCTTATTTAATTAATCACTGTTTCTTGATATCTGAGATGACTGAAAATGATACTCCGTATCATCTGCATGGCCATGGATTTCCTTTCATTCATTCTCATCAAGTGGCCCAAACTGATACATATCCCATATCGTAGTATGAGGGATAAATCCCTTAGACATCTCTCGTATCACACATATAACCCATCCCCGAGTTAATCACAACCGCTATGGTTACCCTTTCACAGATAACGTTTGGTTTGAGTCAAACTCGGATATTGACTATATTGTGATCACAGAGACTCTTTGGTCTAAGGATACAATGACAAGGTATGACATCTGAATATGTGCATGACAACATCTATGTAATATATTCAAGTTCGGTCGTCCAATATCATCTCCAATGATATCTATGATCTGACTCCGGCAAAACCCATTGCCAATGATCAGTAGAGCGTGATCATAGAGAGCCATCCTCATACTGGTCGCTTCTGATAAAGCTTGACTGACCACGGACCCGTTAAGCATAAATCATACAGATCTATAGTTCTACTATTAGTGATGACATACTCAATGATATAGATCGATTTATACTTAACACCTTACCACAACACCATAGTAATAAAATGCGGCTTTTATTTTATTGCATATGATGATAAAACTATTACTGACTACTTAGTATTGGACCATGGCACAAATCTTACAATCTCCCACTTACCCCTTGTTCAAATCTAAGTTCTAGTCTATCCCCATAGACTAAACATGTCCTTCATGTTTAGGCAGTGAGAATGCCTTCGTCAAGGGGTCAACTGTATTATAATCAGTAGCAATATTACAAATCTTCCTCGTGTCTCAATAAAGATAATGTCTGCTGAGTATTTGTTTGGACTTTCGTGATCTTGGCTCATAAGTCTTTGCTATGGTCATTGGTATTATCAGAAGCGAAGTTCACTAGATTTAGATGGGTTTAGCATTACATCTAACCTAGCTCCGAACTTCTGATCCATACAACCTACTTAGATGCTTTTGAGGCAGCTAAATACTCAGCTTTCATTTGCAAAATTAGTAATGGTAGCTAACCTGGAATTGTTCCAGCTAGTTAATGCCACCACTCAATAACAAAACACATAACGGACTATGATCTAAAATCATCAGTCTAGAAACTAGCATCGTCGTATTCTAACAACTTATTATTTATCTATCCCCTTAACACAGCAGTAAGATATCCTCAGTGCTACTAAAGTACATGAGGATCTTCTCTACTGTATTCTAGTGTTTCTCACAAGGGTTAGACTAGCATTTACTAGTGCATGCAAAGGTAAGCAAGACATATGCTCTTTTTTATGTCATGACATATATGATCGACCCATTATACTAAGTATATGGTCATCATTTCGTTCAGACGTCCCATCTTTTTAGTGTTTTGACTTAGGCCCAAAATATTTTTGGAACGATCTCTTCAGATCTTGATGCACATAATATGTGCAACATCAATTATCAGTATGTTTCCAACATACAACACTAGCAAGACACTCCCACAAGCCTTCTTCATACACAAGTTCATCTTCGTCCTTAATAAAACCGAACTCCTAAACAGCTTTATCAAGACGAAGACTCCAACTCTGAGAAACCTCCTTCAGTCCATAAATGGATTTTAGCAGCTTACAACTATTTCCAATATTTTTCGATAAGAAAAATCTGGGTTGATTTCACCGTCCATGTCCATCTTGACCTTAAAGACTCATCATCAAACAGTGGCTTATACACACATGGTTTATTCCACCAAGTTTCTAACTTGGTGATTTGACATGGATTGCGTCTATTCTTTTATGGCTTCGAGTCATCTCTCAAAGTCGGGACTGTCCATGACCTCTTTAAATGTTGTTGGATCATCATGATCCACAACGTCCATATCATCACCTTCAAGTATTAGGAAACCTAATTTGAAGGGTGAATGACGGGTTCTCTCAGACCGCCTTGGACTGTCAGGAATAATTACAATCAGCTTAACTTCTATAATGTCAAAGTGTGGCTCCTGAATTTCTTCAGTTTGTATTGCACCCTCCCGAATCTCTTCGAGATGCACAACACTCCCACTAACCTTTTGGAAATAAAAACCTTCCAAAACACCCCACTTTGAGCAACAATATCTTGTTCTCACTAGGCTTGTAGAAGTAGTATTCCCTTTTTTCCTTGGGATACCTCATGAAAAAGCATTAGGAAAGTTATGTTGGGATGTTTCCCATACCGAATATAACTATGGTCCAGTTCTTATATGGTTAATATACGAAGGTGCACGCACCCAGATCAAACTGACCATCCCATCCAGCTCGCATCCCAGTGAATACTACGCAGAGGCGTACCCATCTATAGTAATGAGAGTTGCGGTGATTGTCATATGGTGTTCTTTCCGTTGTCTTCGTTAGAGGTTCATTCACTAGGAATATAACTGATTTTGTGGCGTAACCGCAGATAGATATTGGAGAATCAGTGTGACTCATCATGGAACGAACCTTTTCAATAGGGTTCAATTTCTCCGCTCGGACATACTGTTAAATTTGTGGTGTTCCAGGCGGAGTCCATTCCAAAATGATCCCATCATTCAAAGATGATCGGTAAACTCTCAGGATAAGCATTCCATCCGAAGTGCCTTAATGTTATTCCCGAGTTGGTTTTGCACTTCATTCTTAAACCCTTTGATCTTGTCAAAAGATTTAGACTTATGTCTCATTAGATGGACATAATCATATCTGTAGTTACGACGGTTTTAGAGATTGGCTAATTTTTAAAGGAACCAAAGAACATGTTACAAAGAATGTCGAAGCATCTTCTACGACATCTTCTGTGACATTGTGGACGGCGTCTCGGCAAACATCCTGATCGACAGAAATCAGGAAAATGCAGATTCGGCAGAAAAGCAAGAAGACGATTAGGAAAGTGCAGAACGACTCCTAATCTGAAAAGAAGAAAGACGGCGATTAAGAGGAAACCCATTAGGGTTAGTACTCATCCACGATTGCTATAAAAGCTTAGGCTACCCCCTTAGCAATGGTGTGGTTCTTTATTTGTTTCCTAGCAACAATTTGCAAGGTTCTTAGACGTGAAGGTTTGCGAGCTGAGAAATTGCAGATTGAGCTTAGGACATTGTGTATCACATAACTATAGAGAGTTAGGTGATTGAGGGTTTACTGAAGTCGTGAGTTGAAGACTGCACGCAACCACCAAGCTTGAAGAAGACTTGAAGACGACAGAGCAAGGCGATTGCTCGAAGAGTGGAATCAAGACGTTCTTGGATTCAGGGGGAGACCCTGAGATAGATTGCACTGTAAGGCGTAGCATAAAGTATAGATCTAGGAGTGATCACAGGTACTTGTATGTTATGACAGATTACTGATAAGTGAAATCTTTCCACTAGGCTGAGAGCCCCCAGACGTAGGTGACGTTGCACCGAACTGGGTAAACAATCTGCTGTGTCATTACTTATAGCTTTATATTTACTGTCCTGCATTATCTACGCAAGAAGTTAGACACAACGTTATAGCATTCTGTGTAAACATTGTGTGTGGCATCTTGCACGACTTGCTTATCAGAATTTCAATTGGTATCAGAGGGGGCACCTATAGCTTTAGGTGAGTTCCTAAACAAATATTTTGATCAAAGATGGACAATACCAGAGAAGGAGGATCCATAAATCGACCACCTGTTCTAGATGGAAGCAACTATGGCTATTGGAAGGCTCGAATGTGTGCCTTCATGAAGTCACTAGACAACAAGACATGGAAGGTTGTACTCAATGGTTAGAATGCACCACAACTCAGTGACAGTGATGGCAATCCTATCGGCCCAAAACCAGAAAAAGACTGGACCGATGATGAAGATGAAGAATCACTGGGAAATTCTCGAGCTCTAAATGCTATCTTCAATGGTGTTGACAAGAACGTGTTCAGACTAATCAACACATGCACAACTGCCAAATCAGTATGGGACATCCTGGCCGTAGCATATGAAGGAACAACTAAGGTTCGAGAACAAAAACTGCAATACCTGACAACCAACTTCGAAGCCCTCATCATGAAAGAAGACGAATCAATTGCTGATTTCAATGTTCGCATTCGTGATCTAGCCAATGAATCCTATTCTCTGGGAGAACCAATGTCTGATGAAAAATTTGTAAGAAAAACCCTACGTGCTCTTAGCCCTAGGTTTAAAATGAAGATCACAACAATTGAGGAAGTCCATGACCTCGAGGTCTTGAAATTTGATGAGCTGATGGGGTCTCTAATGACCTATGGGTTGTCTGTACCCAACATCGACAAAAGGAACAAAGGAGTTGCTTTCAAAAGCTCAACACACAAGCAACCAGATCCTGAGGATTCCGATTGTGATGAAGACATCGAAGCTACAATGGCCCTTCTCACAAAAAATTACAACAAAGCCATGAAAAGATTTAGTCGAATGGGTGGACGGAATGTCACAGCAAATGCCAGAAAAAAAGCTCCACAAAAAACTCAGGTTGGAGGTAGTCTTGACAGACCAAACAGGAGTGGGGAAGAAAACAAAAACAAAGGACTTCAATGTCATGAATGTGAAGGATTCGGCCACCTCCGTAGAGAATGTCCAAATTTCCTCAAACAACAAAAACGGGGATACAATGCCACCCTATCATATGATGACAATGAAGATAGTAGATCTGAAGAGGTAAGCAACTTTGTTGCATTCACTACTACTACTCATGCATGTAATGTTGATAATGTTGTCGATATCAATGATGATCTAACTCCAAATGAGAATTGGACTAAAGAACAACTAGTCGAGGCATACAAAGGCTTGCATACCAGATGGATAAAGGAAACTCTGATACTTGATCAACAAGGCGAAAGGATCATTAGTCTTACCAGCGACAAGTCTAGATTTCTAGAGACGATCGTGGAGCTGAAACGAGAGATCACCAGACTTAATGGAGAAATTAGTCTCATGACTAAATCGGTAAAGATGATGAATCCGAGCACAGAAAGCCTTGACAAGATTTTATCGGTGGGAAAACAGTCCAAAGATACGACGGGACTAGGGTACACACATGCTGTCCCCTCAACGACAGGGACAAAGTTTATCCCACAACAAGCCTTGGCTGACAAGAAACAACAGGATGCCCCAACTCATCCTACAGGACGACCTACAACAAAAGCCGTAACATCGTCTACAACCTGTTCTTGTCAAGAAACTGTCAGAAGACATCCTCCACGCACACAACAAAGCTACAGAAGACCAGCTTATCAATATCAATGGATATGTCATTACTGCGGTCAACCAGGTCACATCAGACCTTTTTGTTTTCAACTTCTTAAGAGGAAGCAAGCTCAGAAATATCAAAGGCATCTCCCATCTCCTCCGAAGACAACTCGCCTTGAATGGAGACCTAAGAACCTGACCTATCGAGCTAATGTTGCATATACATCCTTAAGTGCTTCAACGAACAAGGACTGGTATCTCGACAGTGGATGCTCTCGACATATGACAGGTACTCTAGAGTTTCTCTCCAATCTTAAATTATATACAAACTGCTTTGTTACGTTTGGAGATGGGATCCGAGCTCGAATCATTGGAAAAGAAGTGCTCAAGCATCCAGAAGCCACTTGTCTGACTTAAGCATTACTTGTAGAAGGACTTAAGGCAAACCTGATTAGCATCAGTCAGATCTGTGATCAGGATTTAGTTGTGAAATTCACTAAAGAAGCCTGTATAGTTAAAAACATCGATCAGGTCACTATTCTACAAGGAGTTTGCTCGACAGAAAATTGCTATATATGGTCTCCCGAGACACATATCGAAGCGACCAAGTGCCTTGTCTCCAAAGCAGAAGAAACCAAACTATGGCACCGAAAGCTTGGACATCTAAACCTTAGAAGTATGCAAAAGGCAATCTCAGAGCAGGCAATCACCGGAATCCCAAACCTGAAAATAGTAGAAGGAAAGATCTGCGGAGAATGTCAGATTGGAAAGCAAACCAAGATGTCACACAAGAAGCTTCAGCATATCACCACCTCTCGAGTACTTGAGCTGATATATGTTGACCTCATGGGACCAATGCAAGTTGAAAGCCTTGGAGGAAAACGATATGTCTTCGTGTGTGTAGATGATTACTCACGATACACTTAGGTTGATTTCCCTCGTGACAAATCAGACACCTTCTCGATCTTCAAAAATCTGTGCATTCAGGTTCAACGAGAAAAAGGAGAGACAATTGGCAAAATCATTCGCCTTCGTAGTGATCATGGTCGAGAGTTCGAAAACAGCAAGTTTGCAGATTTTTGCAACTCATAAGGGATAACTCATGAATTCTCGGCACCAATCACTCCCCAACAAAACGGCATTGTTGAACGCAAGAACAGGACTCTACAGGAGATGGTGAGAGTTATGATGCTGGCTAAAGACATACCAACTAACTTTTGGGCAGAAGCACTTAACACTGCTTGCCATATCCACAATCGAGTCACTCTCCGACCAGGTATGTCAGTAACTCATTATGAAATATGGAGGGGGAGAAAGCCAAATGTTAAGTACTTCCATATCTTTGGCTCCACTTGTTATATGCTGGCTGATAGAGAGCCTCGTCGAAAGCTTGACCCAAAAAGCGATGAAGGCATCTTCCTTGGCTATTCAAGGAATAGTCGCGCATACCGAGGCTTCAACAAACGAACCAAAACCATGATGGAATCAATCAATGTTGTTGTTGATGATGACTGCGAAGATGCCTCAGAAGACACGACGGACGAAGACGGAGCCTATCCTTCCAACAATGTCAGGAAGAATGCCCTCACTAATACTAGAGAAGATGCCAGCAGTAAAATAGAATATTGACTTTATGGGACCCTTTCCCTCATCTTTTGGAAAAAAATATATAATCGTTGTGGTTGACTATGTATCCAAATGGGTCGAGGCTGAAGCGTGTATAGCCGCTGATGCCAAAACCGTTATACATTTTATAAAGAAAAACATTTTCTCACGATTTGGTGCTCCACGAGCTATTATTAGTGACAGGGGCACGCATTTTTGCAACAAACTATTTAAAGCTATTGCAAAGAAGTTTGGGGTAAAACATTAAATGTATGTTGCATATCATCCTCAAGCTAATGGGCAGGTTGAGGTTGCGAACCACGAGATAAAACAGATATTGGAGAAGATGGTAAGTCCTTCGCGTAAGGATTGGTCTCAACGGCCGGATGATGCGCTCTGGGCGTATCGCACTGCATACAAAACTCCACTACAGATGTTGCCCTACCGGCTTGTGTTTGGGAAAGTGTGCCACCTCCCAGTTGAAATTGAGCACAAGGCCTTTTGGGTCATCGCTAAGTGCAACCTTGAGCTCGAAAAAGCGGGATCTAAACAAATCCTTGAGCTCGAAGAGGTGCAAGAGTGGAGACGTGAAGCATATGAGAGCAACAAGATATACAAGGAAAAGACCAAAGGCTGGCACGACAAGCACTTGATTAAACGGACATTCGAACCTGATCAGCTAGTCTTACTGTTTAGAGCTAGACTTGCTTTGCACCTTAGCAAACTCAAATCGAGGTGGTCAGGGCCATTTAAAATACTAAATGTTTTTGATAGTGGTGCAGTGGAGCTTTTGAATCCTCGAGACAACTCGACCTTCATTGTGAACGGTCAACAGGATTGAGCTGGTGGAACTTGAGGAGGCCTGCTAAAGGGGTGTCACTCCGTCCAGCTCAAGGACATTAAACAAAGCGCTAATGGGAGGCAACCCAGGCATGTCTCATGTCAACAAATGTTAAATTGTTTGAAATCGGTACTGTAAATCTAGCAATATGTAATTGTGGTGTGCTTCGTACACACCACTTGTTGTGCTTTTGACATGTTCGTAGCAAGTGTGCAGGCAAATAGGTGAAGGAATGGTCAAGTAGGAGGCAAGGAATTAAGGGACAACACTTCCAGACGTGTAACGATCGTTACAACACTGTAACAACCATTACAGTATCAAAACCCAACTTCCTGAGACCTGTAACGATGTTGTAACGATGGGAGCAACGGTGATGTAATGATGGTGCAACGTTCGTTACATCACTGTAACGATCATTACAATGCATGGTTAGTGGATGAAAAGGAGTGGACGCAAGCCAAAGCGCTGTCGTTTATTGACGATGTAACGATCGTTACAAGATGTGTGACGATCGTTACAGTAGACCAAAAAGTGTAACGATTGTTACAAGATTTTACAAAGAATGCAGTGGGCTGCAACGATGGGTGTAATGACAGTGCAACGATGATGTAACGATGATGTAACGATCGTTACACCACTATAACGATCGTTACAGTCCGCGATTATGCAGCAAATAAAAAGGGTTTTTGAACCCTTATCTCTTCACACACACCTCCACTTCCGATTCTAGGCGATTTCCGGCGACTCCAAGCACCCAATCCAGCCAATCTCACCAGCCAAAGTCCAACACGAAGGTTAGGGTTTGCTCTATTACTTATTTGCATTATCTTTACTCGATTGCAAACCCCCACACCCCACAACCTTATTGTTTGGGTGAGCTTTGGAACCCTAGAACCAAAAAGAGGTTCAGTACATCAAAATGGCCCCTAAAATAGCTAGAACCACGAGGGCTAAAGCTACAGCCGGTGCAAGTACCTCAAAGAAGAGAAAAACTACCAATTTCGTTGAGAACCAAACCTCAGCGATTTTGCCCCGTCGACCACAAGTCCCACCTCATGATGAACCACCAACCCCCGAGGAGGTATGCAATCCCTGTTTGAATTTTGCAGGTGAAGAACAACATAATTACATGAAGGAACTACACACAAAAATTCAGCCCAATAAGTTTTTCAGTAAGCAAGCACTGATTAAACTTGAAATTCTCGAGTCGCTCAAGGGAAAAGCGAAGGTGATTGGGTGGCCGAGGATGCTTAGTAGGAAAGTTCCGACTTTTGAAGACCTCACCCGAGAGTTCCTGGCGACTCTCGTATTCATTGAAGACAACATGTTCATGTACTTCAGGTTATGCAATCGGTGATTCTTAATCGAGAAGGGCGACCTCACCTACATCTACGACTTCGATGACAGAATTAAGGAGGCTGAGAGAAATTTCGCATACAACAAACCAGAGTCAGTAGTAATGTGGAGTGAGCTGACCGGGGAAGATACATTTAGAGGGCGGAATTATGCATCAGCACTCCCGAATGAAGAAAGGGAATTGGTATATGTGCAGAGGGTGCTTTTGAGCTCCCTATTCGGACGAGGGATGTCAATTGAGAAGATTAACGCTAAGGAGCTCAAGATACTCTATGCCTTAAAAAATGGGATGAGAGCCCCGTGGGAAGATGCCTTGTGGTCGCACTTCCAAGAGTTGGCAAAGAGAGAAAAAGGCGACATCTTGTGCGAGGCACTGGTAACCCAACTGGCCTTATCCATACCACTTGATATTGATGAGAAGATTTGGTATGAAGATCGAATAGAGGCAAGTGCCCTGGATAGCGAGAGAAGAGAAGTGGTAACGGAGGCGGGATTTAGCAAGCTCCAACAAATCTATGAAGAGATAGACAACCCTGGAGGTCAGAAGAAGAAGAAGGTTCACAGAGCAGGAAGCAGCCGGTCGGCTGAGGAACCGCAAGTGGTATTAGAGGTGACGGAGGACGAAGAGGTAGGAGCAGAGGAAGAGTACGAGGACGTGGACTCCTTGGAGGCCAGATTTCAAATGTTGAGCTACGACTTCTACCAATATCGGAAAACAAATGAGGAACATTGGAGGACTAATGAAGAGCACTGGGCGGACTACTACAGGCGTCAACGAGAGGAGGACCTGTACAAGTAAGAAATGGCAGCGAAATGTGAGCGCATGATCAAAGCAAGTGAGGAGTCCACACAGGCGATGACCGATCTGACAGCCCTAATACGAGCTAACTTTCCGCAACACGGACAAGCACCCTCCTCAAGTCAAGGCCATTACCCAGGATTCTTCAATCCGGGTACAGGTAGCCACTAAACTGTTTAATTCCAAAAGAACACTTGCCATGTAAATATGTTTAAGTCCGTGTCATTTTGTGTTTTTGGTCGTGTCAAGACTTAAATCATGTTGGAATGTCGATAAGAGGCATAATGTTTTGAGCCGGGTATCTAATTCCCAAGGATGAGATCGTTGTTTACTTGAACAGTTGACTGTGTATGTGGAGCCGTATGTGGGTCGAGAACTTGAGTAAATATTGTTTGCTTACGGGTGGGGGAGTTGTCGTGACCTTTACTCTATTATCACCCAATGCACATATAGTAACCACGAGCTGTATGTATATCTTGAGAGTCCGGTTAGTGCTATCGACCGTCTAGGAGCACCCCGGGGAGAGATTTCGTAGGCCATCTTTGGAACGTTTGAGCCCAAAAGAGCCTACCTTGAACATGATGTGCCCCTAGGGGAGCGATTGTGTATTTGGGTTTGTGAGGAAAAGCAACCTGGTATTGTTGCGTTTATTGACCTTTTGTTTGTTTTTAATCCTCTAAAAAATTCCTACCCGAGTCTAAGCCTAACGTGACAAGCCATTTGATTAAGTCCTACACGTGGAATCTCCCGGGACCCTGGATTTTTCCGAAAGCGAGAAAACTTCGGGTCGAATATAGTAATCGGTTAGCTTAAGGTTGAGGATGGTGCGTGCGTGAACACATGTGTGTATCGTTGATAGTGGAATTTTAGTAAATGATGGTTTCTTCTCTCCTTAAGTTTTGGTGTTTATGAAAGTGTCTCGAGCCCGTATGTCTTTGAGTCCACAGTAAAGGTTCATATGGTAGTGATGAGGACATTTGACGTCGAAAAGCTCACAAACATGCTATGAATTGACATTCCAACATGACGACAGTCTAGTTGAGTCTTTGTTGTTTTGTTTTTTTTTTGGGTTGGGGGCTCTTTCCTACAAAACCCTCGGGAGAAGACCGAGCTCCCCCTACGGAGTTAACTTCGGGGTTTGCTTGTATTGCACACTCGGTTAATTCTGCGCAAAGCTTACATGTTTATCAAGGACGATAAAGCTTTAAGTTGGGGGTGTTGATGTGGGCCCGTATGGAGTCCCTTGTCATGGATCCGCCCCCACATTTAGAGCCGGATTGGCTTCGTCCCGGGTTTAAAGAGCCCAATTTGTACCACTTTTACACCCTCGGGTGTGTTGATGTAAATGTGCAGATTACAGGTAAAAAGGGTCAACAAACCGAGCGAACACGAGGAGTAGGGAAAGCAAGATAGCAAGAGACAAGAAATGGGCATAAGTGACAATCATTACATTGATGTAACGATTGTTCCAACAGTGTGACGATCGTTACAGTGATCGTTACACTGTTCAAATTTGAGACAGTCAGTTGTAACGAAGCTGTAACGATGTTGTTACACCACTGTAATGATCGTTACACCTGCCAGACGCAAAAGAAACTATTTACTGCAGACTCGACGCGTTTTTAAAGACCTAGAGAGTATTGGGAGAGGAGACGAGCTAAAGTGGAGAGGGAGAAACGAACTTGATCAAGCAAGGAGCAATTGGGGCATTTGAGAGAAGCTCTAATCCGCTCAAGGGAGATCAAGGTGCAATCACACGACGCGTAGCAACCCAAGGATCAAGAGGGCTTCCATCTTCAATTATTTTCAACCTTTTGGTTCTAGGGTTCCTTGTCTACTCTCTTATACATTGTTTCTATGATTTGTGGATCTAGCACCATGATTATGGGATAACTACCCTTAATCATGGGTGCTAGGTTTCGAACTATGTCATTTTGAGAATTTTAATTATGAATTAAGTATTATGTACATGTATGATTGATCCTGAGTTCTTAATGCTTGCGATAGTTGTTGACGAATGATTATTGTTTGATAGAGTCATGTTATCGAGTCCGAGAGGACCGGTGGGTGACGGACTTGCTTCGAGTCGAAAATGTTCAAGTCTTCGGAACCTTTACCCTGTTTATGCATAGCTTAACGTGGGTTCTTGGTAGTGACCTCCCTGAGAGGGGTGGACATTATCCCGAGCCTAGACTAACACCACACCGAGAGGAAGTGTTAGTGACATTGTTGCATAAGGTTCAGCATATTCACATTTTACTAAGCCCATAGTTGAGATTATCTTAATGACATAGTGACCTAGCACACATGGTTCCACGTCTGAATAGTGTCTATATAGCGTTTCGCATTTACTGTTATAATTTCTATAAGTTAAAAAGGCATATCAAATTAGTTGTTATCAACGTATCACTGATCTCCTGATATATGCTGATGTTAGAAGTTGATTTCTGTGGATTCGACCCGGTCTTACCGGTTATCACTTGTAACGACCGCGTGCACTTGCGCGTTATCGGGTGCCTGTAGACCACTGTCTACGGGCCTAACAGATATGAATGAGGATGAAATATTACTTTACATGCTTGCGATATATGATAGACTTAGAGATGCATGATTAAAACGGCTTAATAAATATGCATACTAAAAAACTTTAAAAAAACATCCTATGATGCAAGGGATTGTTTTAAAGAGAGTGTATATGATAGAATACTCGAACAAACACGACCAATCACTTAATATTAAGTCATGTGTGATACCTTCCATCATATTCAACACTCATACTAGACTCCCATGGCTATGGATGGGTACGCCTCCGCGTAGTGTTCACAGACATGTGTGTTGGGAAACGGAGGATCTCATACATAGCAGCGGAAATAATATAATAAAATTTTAACCCCGATTCATAGCAAGGATCTACTGCATATTTAAGCCTAATTGATGAAAGGGTTTAAATCTTATATTAACCTCTTGTAGATCCGGCTTTACACAACCTTTGAGAGTGAACAGGTCCTTCACGAATCAGTCGAAAGTGTCTTCTTCGGGATGCGCTCTCTACTGGTATCTACACGAATAAGTCTTGATCGAAACTTGACGAAGAACAATATACTAGAATAGTTCTTCTCAAATCAAATCTAATTAAGGGTTAATGAGATCTAGAGTTTTGGAGGGGAGTTGCTAATGTTTTGAATATCGCATTAGGTTTAAACTAAACCGTTGCAACATATTTATAGGCTTACGGTCAGGATCTTGTTTCCAAAAGTTTTCAAATTCTAAAAATACCCAAAATTCGTGCTCCTTAATTGTCTCTTCCTTATTGGTTTATGGTTTTCAATATCCAAACCAGAATAGAAAACAATTTTCCTAGAGGCAGGTGGCGATCGCCACCTCCTATCTAGCGATCGCCACTTCCCTCGGGTGGCCTTTTAGGGGTTTTCTCCTAATCTTTCATTGGGCTTCTAAATTACATCTTGCTTCTGGCTTGCTTTTTGTGTGTGACCCTGTAGGCTCATGATTCATTGGAAAATGTCTCAAATTCTCATTTGGTCCATTCATCATAAGTAGTCTCTAGTAAGACATTATGATTACCCAATGGTCATGATGATCGGTGATTCGATTTAACCTTTTGTCATAACTATCACAATCCCTTTGTCACTAAATATCTTGTTTGAACATAAGGCATAGAAAATTCACTCTTATTCATCCAAACCTGTTTCTTGATCTCGAGATGACTGAGTATGATGACTCTTCATTACGGTGCGGCCGCATAATCTCTCTTAGTTATTCTCATCAAGAGGCCTAAACGGATATCATTCCCACTAGTCGTGAGGGACAAATCCCTTGACCGTCAACTGTATTCCTCATGTGATTCGTCGCATAACCAATCATAACTCTTTTGTACCCAGTTACGAACACCGTATATGAGCATGTCAAACTATGAGAATTGCCACATAGGTAACAACTTAAAGTCTATAAGGATTCAGGGATACTACGACAACTGAGCATGCTCATGACTTAATCTATGACACACTTCTCAAGTCGGGTCGTCCAATATCATCTCTCTAGTTGATATCTATGATTCGGTTTAGTAACCCTTTACCATGATCAGTAGAGCGTGATCATCAGCCGTCCTCATACTGCTCGCTTTATATACGTGCATGTATATATGTAGCTTTATGTGTAGGGGTTCGGGGCAGCAGACAAGACAATATAGCAGCGGAAGCAATACAAAACAGCCCCAAACCTTCACAAAATCGACTACCACGGTTAGATCCAAAAGCAAAGGAGTTATCGAGTTTTACCGTGAATTTTCCCTGCAGAAAAACGTCACTTTGAAGCTCAATAACTTGAGTTACGTATGTCCAAATGCTTTGGTTCCTTTTGAAGGGTAAAATAAGCAAGTTCTCTACAACATTTATGTTTTCCTCCAAACCCAGTTCGGACAGAAAGACATTCGACCGAAGAAAAACATTTTACCTGACAGTGTTGGACAGATTCTTCGGTTGTGGTTCGAATCACCGGGAAGAACACGAAGAACATCAGATATGAAAATCAGGACCTGAACCACCAAGGCGCCTACGTATCCGTTCCATGGAATCAAAGTCCACGTAGTTCGACTAGAGATCTCGAGAAATTTTGGCAGAGGTTCAGTAAGTCGGGATTGGAAGAATATTTGTGTTAATTGTGTTCAAATGGTCTTCACTTCTTGGTTCTGGAGAGATGTGATCATGATTAGAGTATGGCTCAAGTGTTCATTACAAAACAACTCCCACAAGCCCATACTTAGCCCATACTTACCACATCACCTTTCTTATTTCTACCACCTAACCAAGCATGGTGGGTAATTGTGTGGACCCACTAATGGGCCAGCCACCTTGGGCCTCATGGGCCGAAGCCCAACTACTTCGACCATGTGATCCCGTGCCATGTCCAATTATTATCCGACCTATCTTCGAACTTATCAAACAAAGTCCGATGCGACATCAACGAAAAACCTAGTCTTTCTCGATTCGCTTGCCATTCTCACTTACACTAGCCCACAGCTCAAAACACCCAGTTTTGACCATGTCTCGAGTCAAATGAATTTCCGACCTCTCCATATCTCATGAAATTCATATCCTTTGTGTGTGACCCTTTAGGCTCATGCCACTATTGGCAGATCGGCGTAAAATCCAATTTTACCTGATCCATCATAAGTGGCCTCTACTAAGACGTTATGATTACCCAAGGTGCATGATGATCGATGATTCGACTTAACCTTATGTAGTACATGTCAGTCTCCTTTTATCTCTAGATATCCTGATTGGTCATAAGGCATAAAGTCGTCATCCTTATTTAACCAATCACTGTTTCTTGATATGTGAGATGACTGAAAACCGATATCCTGTATCACTGGCATGGTCATGCACTTCCTTTCATTCATTCTCGATCAAGTGGCCCAAACAGATACCATTCCCATACCGTAGTATGAGGGATAAATCCCTTAGCCGCCTTTCGTATCACTCATGCAATCCGTCCCCAAGCCAATCATACCCGTTATGGCTATCTTGTTACGGATAGTTTTAGAAACAAGTCAAACCCGGATATTTACTGCATAACGATCACAAAGACTCATCGGTCTAAGGATACAATAACAAGCTACCACAACTGAATATGTTCATGACTTTATCTATGTAATACTATTCAGAGCGGGTCGTCCGATATCAATCCCACATGATATCTATGACCTAATTCCGGGATCCCATCCCAATGACAAATAGAACTATATCATAAAGAATCAACCTCATATTGGTCGGTTCTGTGAAGCTTATCTGACCAGGGACCCTTTAAGTGTGATCCGTACAGATCTTTGGTTCTACTACTTTGATGGACATAGATCATATCATAATTAACATATTACTTCAACACATAAGTAATATAATGCTGGTTTTATTCATTACAAACGATGATAAACTATTACAAACATTTACAGACTACTCCAATTAGACTAGGGCACAAAATGCTATCATTATGACCATGGACCTGCGAAGCATAACTTCTTGCAATATTGATTGCACTGTCTAAGGGTTTTACTATCAGTGTTGACACACTTGATGACCTTAGGCGAAATTAATGCTTAACTTATTGTCATAACACAATGATAATAATGGTGTCGATTTATTGCTATTTAGGTGATGTAACATTTTATCTGTAAATGTGATTGATCTAGGGCACATTTCTTTCAGTCTCCCACTTGCCATTATTTCTAATCCATATTAGAGTTTTAATTCCTTGACCTAACATGACTCTCATGTTTTGGCTTTGAGAGAGCCTTTGTCAAAGGATCGGCTGTTTCATCACCAGTAGCAATCTTGTAGATTTTGAGCTTCTTCCAATGAGAATTAGGGAAAACTTCCTTCTAGATATTTTCTTATCAACCAATTATCTTTGATTTGACATAACTTTGGATCAAATCGGCTTAAGTACAAGAAAGTTGTGCTCACTAAGAAATCATGTTGCGATTCTGGTCCATTTTGCTCAATTTCAACCTGTTTTCTGCAAAATTGCACCAAACATACCCGAGGGCGTAAAGTACGAGAAAGTTGTACTTAAGTACGAGAAAGTTGTGCTCACTAAGAAATCCTGCTACGAATCAGGACCAAATTGCTCAATTTCAACTTGTTTTCTGCAAAATTACACCAAACATACCCGAAGGCGTAAAGTGGTACAAACGACTTTAAATAGTCACATAACAACAGAAATTTGGCACTAAATGTGAGTAAAGAGGTGTCGATCTAAGCACCGAACACAACTACATCAGCGTATTCATGTACATTCTTCATACTAGTTCGCATACAGCTTCACCACGGGCCTTTCATCAACTTTGTTCGAGGACTTTCACTCTAATCTAAAAATTCAGCATGCGTTTGCTCCAATTGTAGGGGCGCGTTAGAATATATAATTAGTATTATCGTATAGATATATTTTCTCAATAAATTTGATGTACATAGTCTAATAAAGTGGGATGAAATGTAAGTTCATCTCGAAAAAAGTTTGTCTTTATGAAAAGGTCATGGATACGTGTTTTGTAGCGGTATTCATTAGTGGGATGGTTTAATTGAAGCAAGACAAGCCATTCCCATCACCTACTAATAATTACTACTAATCTCCACGCGTTAATTAATCGAATTGATCAACGCAACTTGACAACAAAATCCAATCATTACATTCAAATATACTATACCATTCAATCGTTGATCTTCTGAGTTTTCTTTGTTGACTAAGTTTTGTGATGATTCAAGTTTGGAATATTGAATAGAATAGATGGCCATCGTCATGAAAATCTTATAGGATTTCAAAAAATTTCTAACATGAATTAAATTGGACTAGAAATGTGAATTGGTAGAACTATATATAATTCATTGACTTAAATTATGGTTTTGTAACAACATAGTATTGACTATATTTAATGGATGTATGTGTTAATTTCTCAAGTGCGGAGAATTTGAGTATGCGAATTTGATGATTGTTTTAGGTCAGTTAATCTAAAATAATGCTTCAACGATTGATTGAATCTCTCAAACGTGAAATTTGGATTGAAATATAGATATGTTGGCCAAGTGACAATATTAGAGGTTTTTTATTCATGATCAATGGTTGGTTGTCATCTTGACTCAAATTCTTGACCTGTATGTAAATTAAGAATTCACCTCAAATATTGAATGCTTGGATTAATAGTTGAGATTGTGCTGAAACAATGAAACATTAATCATATTCGATTGGAAAATAAATTTGGTAGCAATTTTTCAATAAAATATAAAGTATATTGTAAAGAATTGTGAACAAGTTCTCAAAGAGTGATGGGTTAAAAGCTTGCGCATATTTCTTTGAAATTTTAATTTTGAGCAAAATTTTCCAACAAAAATTGTGAACTCGGTTCAAACAAAGCGTGAAATTTCAGATACTCAAAACAACACTCATTATAATTTGAATCTTTTAATAGATTAGTCATATATTTGATCACTTGGATAAACCATGATGGGCTCTCAGTGTAATAACATTTATTGCTTGTAAAATAAATATAAATTAAAGAGATAATTTATGTTCACAATAGTAAATTATGACACATTTGCATGACAATACGGTGAACTTATTAACGTGCCACTTCATATATTTTAAACTTTTTTTAAAAAATTATTTTTATAAAATAAATAATTAAAAGTTATTTCGATATTATTACTTTTTTCAAAAAAAAAGTTTTTTTTCGAAAAAACATTAAAAATAAAAAACGAACTTGAACAACGTTTTTTTTAATATTTTTAAAAAATAAATAAATAATATTCAAATTAGTTTTTATTATTTATTCCAAAAAAATTTTTTTTAAAAAAAAAGTTAAGAAATAATATTTTTTGATTTTTTAATTTTTTAAATACGAGGGTATTTTCGATGTTTAATAAATTTTGAAAGTTCAATAGTGCATTTTTCATCTGCAATAATTCTCTGCGTTATTGAAGTGACACGTTAATAAATTTATCATATTTATATGTAAATGTGTCATATTTTTCCCCGCTGTAAACAGAAATTATTTCTAAATTAATTGGAACTCTACCATTAACGTTATTATAAATTAATATGAGTTGGTAATAGTAAGCAGATAAGGAGTCAACTATGGTCTCATCTGTCATACCGCACGTGTGTGTATGTTGTCTGATTCATGTCCAACACAGCGGAAAACGTGGTGTGTGAGAGAAGGATGTCTTGGAGGAGTAAATTTTGGATCGCTACCTCTCAATAAATAAATAATACCAATTTGACCTCTTAATATTGTACTATATTATACTTAATCAATTTAATTAATGACATTTGGTAGGTAATTATCATCCACGGATATGGCTAATGGCTAAGTTCGTAATTAAATATTTATTAATTAATAAAGAAATGCACATTAGCACAAAGGTCTTCACGGAAGGTTCAATTCATTTACTGTTTCAGATCTATCGATCTGTAAAATAATGCTACAAAAGTTTTTGTATCCACGTTATACGGACTACTATTATATACTTCACAATTAAATGTTTTACCATTTAAATTTAAGGGGGCATTCGTGCAGTTTGAGTTATACAATTTCATAGTTGGTCGTGGATTTGAATATTGTGTTAAGCCTACGGAATATAAAGAATTTATGAGTAAAATAAGATACTTATTTAATTATTAAAAATGTTTCACCATTTAAATGTTATATATTCATTTCGATACACTTGAGTATTTTAATTGAATTTATAAATTATATTGAAAAAAAATTAATTTCACACAAAATACGTCATTGATAATTTTATTATATTTTGAAATCGATAAATCAAGAAATTCAATATCTTATTGTTAGAGTCTCACATTTGAAAGAACATGGATCATGCGTCCGTTCTATATCTGCCCCCCTCCCCCCCCACTCGTCCGTTTTTACGTGCACATTTAATTTCTAATTGGCTTGCACTGTAAATTTATTCACCAAATTGTTATATGAGCTGGTGAATAAATTCACACATTTCAAATGTCTGACTCTAACTATTATCATTGTATATAAATAATTTTTTTCAGGATGGCATGATAGTGGTGATATATAAATTTATAGGTATTTTGCATCATTTATTTGAAATTCCACTTTGCAAAATATTCATGTCTACTTAAAAGTGAACATAGATTGTTATCACCAAACGTTGGCGAGCTACAAGTGGGAGAAGCATCCAAAAACAGCGGTTGTGAAGGGACCACGAAACTTTGAGAAATTGTTTTATTTAAATTTAAACATAATAATCAATAAATTTTAAAGTATGCTTTACATAAGTGCTTCACATGCATGCGTGTATAAGATGAGCTTCATGTGATTTGTCATAAAATTAAGGTGTGATTATCCATAAGTACATCAAATTATACGTCATTTTCATATGAGTATATACAAATATAAAACTCGATTCCGCAGTCACCCAAATTAAATTTCGTTTCACCTAACTCTAACAAGATTAAATTTAACATAATTTTAAAGTAAATAAAAATTAATTTATATTTATTTAATAAGTAAAATAATATAACAATATGACTACAACATTTTTTTAACTCTCTCGTTTTTATTAATATAATTAATTAATTATTAATAGTATATTAAAACTTCTGAATGACATAATTTTTTTATGCGAGTTCTGTTTCGAAATCATAATATATCAAATCGAAAAGAATTAGAAGATCTACAACTTTGAAGAAAATTATTTTTGTTTATATATTATTATTAATAAATTATTTACATTATTATTTATTATTTTTAATTTAATTATTAATATTTTTTCTAATGATTAATTATTAAATAATATAATAAAACTTTCAAATGACATAACTCTCTCATACGAGTTTGGTTTTGGGATCATTGTATATCAAATCAAAAATCATCCAATAATCTTCGATTTGATATATTATGAGTCCGAATCAAATCCCGTATGAGAGAGTTATCCTATTCGAAAGTTTCTAAATTATTTAATAACTAATCATTACTAAAAACATAATATTTTTATATACTAAAACCGTAATTTATTTACTTACAAATGATAAAACAGTTTTTATAATAATAATAATAATATTTTATTTAATAAATATTATGTAATTATTATTTTAATTAATAATATTTTTTAATAATAAAAAAATGTTTTAAATTTGAACCGGTCAGACCACAATTGAACCGGTCTAACCAGCCTGATTTTAAATTAGAACTATCAAGGGTATTATGGTATTTTTACCTCAAAATTCGGTTATATTTAACCCCGTTAGAGTTAAGTGAGACGAAATATAATTTGGATGACTGCAAAATCGAGTTTTATATTTGGGTGTACTTATGTGAGAATAACATATAATTTGGTCTACTTATGTGTAACTATCCCTAAAATTAATCTAAAGATGTTGAGAAAAGAAATGGTTTGGTTTATGAAGAATATTTGGGCTACTTAAACTATTCCAACTATTCTCGACTTATAGACATAAATGAAATGGTACTGTACAAGCTTAAATGGGAGTACGCCCATATTTTTTAACTATTTATGTTACCATTCTGTCTCTCTATGCTCATTTTAGTAGAGCTTCTTTTCAGTCAGGATCAATGCCCCTTCCCTGGCTTAGGCTATATTCTCTTTTCGGGTCTCTATATCAATTGATCTTATCCAAACATTCTTTGGCCAGCCTAACATAAAGAGGAAGAATCGTACTACCCACACCATATTGTTTGCCTTTCGACATCAACATTTTCCTTAACCGTAGTAAGCGAGCAAGTAAACTATATATGTTGTTTCCAGAGGTATTATTTAAAACATCAAACTAAATGTTTCACTGTCAACCCCCAGGAAAGTTGTCTTGACTCGGCCAAAAAACGAAATTTCGCCTCATTAAGATTCAATCTATTTTGGGGGGGGCTCAACCCAGAGACTAACAGTTATGTCGGAAAAGCATTCCAAGGAAAAATTGCAGTTAAACATATTTAACTAAACACGTTTTTGATAAAATAGTTCTCGAGGGGACACCGCAACGGTTGAGCCTCACACTATTTGTGGAGATATCTTGGCTTCAAACCTCATTGTGAGGGTGGGGATACAGGGTATGATGTATTGTAATAAAAAAAACTGTTAAACCACACGTTTTTTTTGTAGAATTATGTCCTACACACAATTATTGTCCAGTTAAACACATTACAAATAATATTTTAGTTCTTAGCTGATATGCATGACATTGTAATAAAAATTACAATAATGAAAGTCATGTTTTATAGAGTTTGATCTAAATTATTCTTGATTGTGTGATAAGAGTACTAGGATTATGATGATCCAGATATATCAATATATGCATGACAGTACTCATGAGATGAGTATCAGTAGATCCCATTCTTAATTTATAGATATAGATGATAAATACATCATTGAACTGACTAAAAGTGAGATTTCCCAAATGATGATATTACATCTAGTGTTGTCAAAAGTTCAACCCATCTAATAGGTCAAGCTGATTGGTGGAGGCATAGACTTTTATTTAAGATGGTAAACATATTCACATCTTTCAGATGTGTTACTCTAACAACCCCACTCACGTGCAAGCCCGTTCTAAATGCATGTGAAAACAGACGAGTGAGGTACATGTACAACAAGAACACCCTCCGGTCCAGAGCCTTAAGCCCAAAACAGATGGCACATTGAGGTCACGTCAAAAACATAACAAACTAGTGATACCATGTAAGAACCTTAACTTACCTAAAAACTCAAGGTGATAGGGAAAGATCAAGACTGTTATTTAAGCTGGTGAACAGATTCACATCTTTCAAATGTGGTACTCTAACATATGTCAATAGTAATTCTCTTAAGGAAAAAAATTATATCGATTTCTTTTGACTTGAGATCGTTACGGTAATTAATAGAATGCTTGTTGTACTTCGATATTGGACACCAAGTGTACAAAAATACTAGTTTAAATGTCGTTGAGTATGACTAAGTACCAATATAATTAGTGATGAGTCCAGATGGAATCCATCAACGCTAGGTAATGAGTTTGAACTTTATCTGTCAGTTATACTATGGTTGAACAAGTACATTGGTCATGACAAATGAATAATTTAATAAAGAAGTTTCTTAAGGTTAATCGACAATCATCGAGATTGACAAGAAGTATAGTGATTATTTATTAAGGTTTACTAGACATAACCATACCCTAGGATGATCTGGAGTACTAACGATGGAAGGAAATGATACATTACTCTTAGTTCGGTTCTTATTTATTTGATATTCATATTCATATTATATGATCGTTAAGGAGTGTTGTCGGACACCAACGTGACAAAAAACTTGACAACCAAGTGTATCATTCATGTTTTAAAACTTATATGACCATATCGGAATGATATTTTTTGTGTTTTGTTGTGTGTTTTCTTTCAAAATGAATATCTCTGAATTGATTGTTTTCACTTAATGACATAGTTGATGTTAATAAGTTGTCTAGTAACGATCTTGGTGATTGGTATTACAAAACTCAAAATTGTTCTCATGCATGAGAAGCTCATCATCGTGATCGATAAACTCGTGGTTGCATTAGATGCATATTCAAAATACCTTGAATAAAGTACCTAGAATTCGATAAGCACGATGTAATTGCATTATATACATAATTCAAAATACCTAGAGTAAAGTACTTCTTCTAAATGCATTATTTTCGATTTCATGAATACTAAACTCCAATAGTAACGTGAAAATATATGAATACACATAGATTATTTAACATCTTGAGATGATGTATGAGTTTTGGAGGAAGATAATAAGATATCTGAAGTCTACGCTTGATATCATTTATAATTGAAATTCAGAGGATTATTGACATCCATTTTCCTAAGATAATTGATATTATAAGACAAATTGATATGTAAGGATTCAAGAATGATAAAGAGTTACAACAAGATTTGATCTTGCATTCCCTCCTCGATACTTGTTTATTGTTCATTGATGAGAAACGAATAAGTAAGTTGCACAATACGGGTTCTCTTGGGCCATTATGATTATGAATATTATAGGCTAGTTACCAACGCTTGCTTAACTAATTGGTTAAGCACTTGAGCATGGGGCCAAAGGTCCTGGGTTTGAGTCACGTTGCGGTATCTCCGCCTTTGTTTCTTTATGTTTTTGAATTTGTTGTAATGTAGGGTTATTATGGAAATTTTACATCAAACTTAACTCTTTGATGGACGGTGCAACTAAATGAAACCTACAGTGGTGTCCTGCAACTAAAAAAAATAGAGAGTAGTGACATACAAAAGATGCATAGTAGAGGGTAGTGATCAACAATTTCCCTTATAATTAATGCCATTACCGTCCATAGACAAAAAAAGGAACCATTAAGCATGTTTTTTCACATGTATACCCATATGAATTAAAATCTTGCAATATTGAGCAAAAATGGTGAAAATATAATTTCCATCTTACATTTGTCATCTTGTAGCAACCACGAGTGCTAGACTGACGGCTTTCACCAATTCAAGTACAAGTACATAACTTATCAAGCATGCATTGTGTTTGGCATGTGTTTTAATTACTCTACCCGTCTCTCGACATTAAGTAGAGCCTAATCTCCGATTATCGACCCTCTCATGAATTATTACTAATCTTTTGATTGCACTAAATTCAACAATTAAGAAACTAAGAGAAAGACACTGGGAGATCGTTCTCTTGCAATTTATTTGTCGAATCCCAATCTCACTCTCTCGGTGTCGATCGTGAATAAAATACTGAATCCTAAGTGTCAATCTTAGAATTCAAAGTGAAGCACAAAATAAATTCAAACACATATGCAAGCATTCAATCACAAATCATACTTCTCATAACTCAAGTGTCATAACGTTAATCCAAGTTCAACATTTAATTAATCAGGCATGCATAAATTGGTTTATGTTGCAAATACGTTATCCACCTCTAGACTTTGGGTAACGCCTGATTTCAGGTCAATAAACCCTCTCGAGAATTAAAGTCGACCCTCCACCACACTAACCACAACAATTTTTGAACCGATGCATCGACTCTAGGAAACCAACCATCCATCGAACAACCAGTTCAACATTCATATAATTCACATAGAAGCAAGGTCAATTTCACATGCATCCAATAACTAAAAAATAAACTTATTATAACATTAAATTGTCACGAGGTCTAACAACTATGGTTAAGGATTTTTAGCCCATAACAATAGTGTATAAAAAGGAGTTCACCAATTACAATTCAGTTCAAGAAAAGAAGGAAACAATTAAACTCTAAACTCTTGATGGAGTTGGAGACTAATGCGATCCTCAGCCGGCTTGATCCTGATGATTCTTCGTACTCGTGTTGGACTCGATGCAAGATAGTATAATGGTGAATACATCTCCCAAAATTGCCTTGGAGAAGAGAAGCTTGTTAGTCATCAGTTATGGGTCAGAGAGACGCTCGAATTAGGTTTGCAGTTCGTTTTATCTACGATTTGTGGGCTTGTGACATTCGTCACATGAACGTCACATCATCATCACAAACGTTATGTTTCATTCTGACGCTTATGTGACAATGTCACAACAAAATCCGTCATTATCTACGCCATCTGAAAGTTTCAGATTTACTGCAGAATTTTTCGTTCGTTTTCGCTCAATTTTCACCTGAATTCTTCATAATTGTACCAAACATACCAGTAGACGAAAAGTTGCACAAAAGACTTTAAATAGCCACATAACGAGGGAAATTCAGAAATTAAATGTGGGTTAAAGGTGTTGATGTGACATCCGAATGGACTCACATCAGACTTGTTCTTGAGTGGAAATACTCGAAAACCAAGTAAGGCTAAAGAGACAAAAATATGAAAAATATACAAGTTTCGAGTACAATAAACTATAATAGTGAAAAAAATTAAGTGGATAAGAATACATAAAAGTATAACAATCATAAACACCAAGATTTTTGTCATAAGGACTACGTGCAAGAGACACAACCAAAGGTAAAAAGCACTCAACTCTAAAATAGGGGCAATATACGTCCGCAATCCTTATAACACGGTCGGAAGATCGCGACCCTTAAAGTAAAGGTTGTGTACATATGTCGTGTGCAACCCTTATAGATTACACATATAATTATGTAGACAACCATATTAATTAAAATGGTAAAAAGTTGTCCCGACTAAATAGCCGGAGATAGGGTGAGGTCGAAGTTGTTTCTTTCTTTTTTTTATCGGTAATAAAACTAAATTACGAGAAAAGAACCCAATAAAAGACCAAGTGGGAGAAATTAAAAACAACGAGAATCCGAGAAAATCCCAAAAACAAGGAAAAATACCGATTGGTTCAATTAAAACAAATCAAAATTGAACCGATCTGGTTGTAGTGGCAGTCCAACCCAGTCCAATAAAAAAGGACCATGCTGGGTTGAAAAAGGGTCACAGGGACGCAACCAAATCGTCCGGAAAAGTCACCGTAAACAATAACGTCCACCCAACCAGAGGCCAGAAAAGGATTTCGACCATCGCCAGGAGCTCTTCCAACCACCAACACGCTTGAAAAACGTCTCAGGCGGTCCCGTCCTTGCCTTTTCTCCACATAACCAAGCGAAGAATTTTCCTCAGTGAACTTCACCATCGCGCGCTGAAATTCGAGTTGCCTCCACCTCTGTCGAGTCACGCCGCCTCACAACCGAAAAACCATATCGAACACCGCACCCGAAAATTGAACTGTCAAAACTCGTCGACGAAGAGGAGAACAGATCTACCCTCGCGTTTCATCTTCACCAAGGATCCATCGTATGTGGCCGTCTTATCCCACAAGCATCAACTCCCTAGCTTCATAATTAAGTCGAACCCAAAATAGATATGGGGACTATAAAATTCGTGGCATCATGCAACCAGTGCCGAGTATATTTGTGCTAAGTCATTTTAGGGAAGAAGAATCTGCACCATCAGCGTCTACATCTCCATAAAAAATTTTGAGATCTCACAAAGAAGGCAATCCTCTCCTCCTCCCAAGACTTTGCTCTGCCATCAAATCCGCCAATACCGGATGAGTTATTGCTGAGCCTAGTGGGTCTTCTCTGTTTTAGGTGCAACTTCGGCCAACACTAGACATAGAACCCCTCACCAAGCCTTCTCTCGAGCTGCAACCAAGAACCTTTCTCCAAGACAAAAATGGCACCGAAAACGAAAGATAAATAAGGATTGTCACCGGGGAGCTATACCGGAGAGCGGGGGCTCTACCGTCAACGAGAGAGAAATGCAGAAAACCCTAAGAAGAGTACAGAGAAAAAGAAACTTTTTGACTTCAAAGATAACTCTTTTAGGTCGAAGGCGTTTATGCTCTCAACTATTTGCTATGACGGTACAAAATAGAGAAGGAGAAGAATCACAATTTTCTCACACATGAAAACGATTCCTCTTGTCTATTTGATGATGGTACAAAATAGTAGAATCAAAATTAGACGTGTAAACGATTTTCTCACACATCTCATATAAAACATAAATAAAATTTATACAACAAATTTTACACTCCAATCCAATTAAGCTCATCTTAGATTTATGCAACAAATTTTACAGTCCAACAAATTTATGCATAGTATACACTTCTAATAGAGTTCATAAACTCATCTTTAATTAATCTATATGTACTTCTAATAGTTGAGATTTGGTGGTCCCATAACTTGTAAATCCATAAAATGGAAAACGAAATAGAGAGGTCAAACCCTAAAATATGAACTAAAGATCTGTTATGCAGATTTGTGTCAAGTTTGGGTCGATGGGAGTGGATCTCTGTGGAGAGTGGCTAAGCAGCATTGGAGAGGGGGAGGATATTCGACGGCCGATTGGAGGAGGAGCAAGGGTAGAAGAGGGTGTTGTAGTGCATCTAGGATCTTGAGGAAGACGCCTGAGACCTGCGTCGAGTGCGACTTTACTCCGAGCCTTGACAGAGACCTCTGGCAAGTGCGAGGCCGCTAGAGGGGCGGAGGAGCGGAGTTGAGGAGAGGGAGCGAGTGACATTGCCGATTTGGAGTTAAAATCATTTAGAGTGCGAGATATTTGGGGTGAAATCATTGAGCGGCGGAGTCTGCTAAGAGATTTGGAGATGAGAGAGACTTAGTAAGAATTAATTAAGAAAGGGTGAGAAGAGCTTTAGTATTGAAATGATTTCTTAGTGAAATATGAGCTGCGGGCCTAGGTGGTGTGCATCCTTATTTCAATTAAGGGCAACATACCATTTAGTGTGTGCAACCCTTATTAATAAGGGTTGCGGACATATTGCTCATGCAGCCCTTAATTGAAATAAGAGTTGTGCACTCTCTTGTGCGCGGTCTTTAATTAATTTAGTCGTTGTATAGTCTCAAAGTACGCACCTGTTATGTCTATATGATGTGGGGATGGTTCTAAACAACCGCATTCAAACTTATTGAAAGTTATTTTCCGAAACAACCTTTATGTCAATGAGTCGAGGATTTGTGTCACGGAATTTGCAACGCAATCAACAATGTTAGCAATATTTGCGTCACCAATGCTGATTTATTTTTGTTATACTTCATTGTAAATTTGACATGAGTACGATAATAATCGGGCATTGAATATGATCACGTTAGATGGATAATAAAGAATATGAATCACATATCCTTTGCTCAACAGAAGAGAAGTCAAGGATCAAATATAAATGTCTCCAAATATCAAGTTTGAAAGTATTCTTTTTAGGAACGCCAAGACAAGAAGATCTCTCGGCCAAACTTCCTAGGTCGCCGGCAGCGCCTTTTGCACTTCCGGCGACCCATCCTCTCTCTTTTCCTCTCCTACTTTTTCTCCGCTGCTTTGCAAATATGTCCATCTTCTTCTCTGCGTTCCTCTCATCTCTCTCTCTCTCTCACAAACTCCTCATCTTCTTGTTTGTGAGGGTTTGAGACTCTTCAATTTGGATTTGTTCATCTGGTGGTTTAGGGATGGTCGGAGGAGCTGGTGGGGGATTGGGTTTTCTTGGAGAAAGGTTCCTTGGTGCAGTGGTCTGTTGGGTGGCATTGGTGGGCTACGGAGGTTGCAGGTTCTGTTCGGTGTTCTTGGTGGTGACGGGTGTTCTAGCCGGAGAACTCTGTCGGTGTTGGCCGACAACGTCAACCCTCGCTTTTCGGCATGGGTGGTGAAGTTTAGAGGTGTTGGCCTCTCTTCGGCAGAGCCTCGCCGCTCTTGGCTTGGCGACTTGTGGTTCTGACGTCAGACTCTCGGTGTGGCGATGCCTGTTCGTGGCTCCTCCCTCAGCCTCGGCGTGGATGGCCTGCTTCCTCAGTCCTTTGCATGTTTGCACCGTGGCTGGAGTGCTCTCTCGGGCGCCGTTTTCCCGATATCCGATGGTTGTGTGCTCTTGCTCGCCATCGCGTTGATGGTCCGTGTGGACTTTTGCTTGAGGCTGTCCTCCGTCGATGATAGAGATTAGTCCCTTCTTTGGCGCTCATTTCATATCCCCGTACGTGGGTTTCGGCGATCCTCCAGTCGGCGCACGTCCGTCTAGCGAGCCTCTTTTTGACGTCGATTCATGTGTTGCCGCCTCGGCTTCTAGTGATGGAGCTGCGTTGATTCGCGTTATCAACGCTTTGGTTCGTGAGACTTAGCAAGATTTCAAGAATGGTTTCAAGTAGGGTTTTCAATTCTTTGAAGATAAGATTTCTTTTTTCAATTGGCACGCACAATGATTCAAATGGTCTTAAGCAAGTTTCAGCTATTGGGCCTTTGGTGGGCTCAGGTTCTATGATGAGCAATACTTCTTTCAACCCTATATCTACCACTCTCAAGCCTAAATTTCATAAAGAATCAAGAAAGTCAAGCAATTATCCAAGATTTCATGGTCTGATTTTTAGACGGACACAGAGTAGTCTAATCAAGCCTATTTCAAGTCGATATTTATCACTCTCAATTTCATGTACTCTCTGGTAACTTGTTTACCTGATGTAATTCTAGCTTTAGTTCCCTCTTTGGGATCTTTTGCTAGTTATCCTCAATTAGGAATGACAACGGGTCGGGTTTGACCAAACCCGCACCCGAAGGATTTGAACGGGTACCCGAAAAGAAAAACATCCGGTCAAAGTGAGCGGGTACCCGCCCCGCTCAAGATCCGTTGGGTACGGGTTTTACCCGAAAACTATTAAAAATGCAAAAAAAACTTAAAATGTCCATAATTTATAATATATATTAATATATGTCATTTTTTATATATATTATGTATAATGTATAAAATATAAAATATAATTATATGCACAAATGCTTTAATTGAAAATTGTTTCAACTTTTTTTTAAAAATAATTATATATAATTTATTGATTAATTAATCTTTTATATAGTACTGGTACAGGTTGGAAACGGGGTGGGTATAGGTCAACCCGCACTCGACCCGCACCCGGTCCAAAACTCGTACTTGTACCTAATTTTTCCCGAGTTTTACCTGTTCTGATCGGGGCGGGTTAATTGGGGGGTTCAGGTTTATTTTTCATCCCTATTCTCAATAAATATCAAATTTTTGAGAAAAAAGGATCAAATATAAAGTCATCTTGTTAAGTATAATAAAGTTTTATATCAATCATTAATATCTAGGGATCAAGTGATCAAGTACTTAAATAATAAGGATTTTGAAGATCACTTCTCTCTCTCTCTAACTTTCTCTATCTAAAAACTCTCTCTCAACCATCTTCTTCTTAGGGTCACCGGTGTTGCTGTCAGACTCCAGCGACGCTTCCGGGTGACCCATTCTTAACTAGGCTCGAGATGCTGGTGGAGGAACGGGTTTGGTGCTCGATTTTCATGGAGAACAGAGGAAGAGGGAGGGCTGCTACGGCCTTACCGGAGCAGCTTGTCACCGATTGAGGTGTGGTGGTGGTGGACTGAGGTTGCACGGTAGGTGTGGAGTTGGGGAGGTCGAAGGAGAAGGATAGATCTGGTTCGCGGTGGAGCTCCGACGACGAGGGTGAATGTGGAGATAGAGGAGAGGGCCATCAAGGTGGAGGAGGGGACTAGAGAAGTCAAGAGGTGGAGGCGAGGCTTTTTCGGGGTCGACGCAAGGCTGATGGAAGGAGCTTCTTTGTCACACCTCGAGCTCCGGAGAGAGGGCCTAACGGAGGAGCGACATGGCTGGGCTGCGGGGCTTTTCCCAGTGAAGCGGAAGAGATGAAGATCTCGAGACCGTCCTTGCGGCAGATATGGGAGTGAGGTGGTAGAGACGGTGAATGGACGGCGCGACTCTAGTGCATGCGTGGAGGAGGGTCCTCCCTGACGGTCTAGGGTGCTTACGAGATGAGGTCGCTGGCGATTGGCCGACTGGTTTGTTCGACGAGCGCTTGACGAAGGGTCTGCGTCGAAATGACGCTCCACCTACCCGGGTTGACCACTTGGTCCGTTGACCAATTGGACCATTTTAACCTGCTGTGCAATTGAGCCGGCTTAATTTTGATTGGTCTGAAATTGAGCTGGCTCACCTAAGTTTTTGAATTTTTTTCCGTTTTTTGATGTAATTTTCCCGAACGCTCGGGCCCGATTTATATATTTAGTTTCTTTCTTTCATAAAATTTCTTGGCGATAGAAAAATAGCTCTTGAATAATAGTGTTTGAGATGGACTTTTCAAAAATGTTGGTGCATTTAGTATCCTCATATGAATAACTTTTCAAATGTTTTATCCTCGGAGAAATTTACCTAAACGTGTAACAAATGATTAACTAAACAAAAAGCTATCAAATTAATATATGCATATATAGACTTCTTTAGGGTTATATTTGCACACAAATAGGCTCTAAATCCAACTATTTAGAATTTAATGTCTTTTAATAAACTCATTTGTCATGTAAATAATTTTTAGAACCCATTATAATTTTTACTCTTCTTAAAACTCATACTAGATACCAAAGAAATATTGCATTCAGTTGTATGTTTATTATCCAAATTCAAACATTTGTGAGTTGGGAAATACAAGGCATTAAATATTAATCAGTTGGAGGGGACCTTTTATTAATAAAAAAAGTACTTGAAATTAATCAACAAATAAATTAAATTAAAAATTGAATCAAAACATAAAGATTAATTGGGTACTGATAAACCCATCAACATTAATGAATACAATAAGCAAGAGATTCTTACAAGATTAGTTAAGAGAAAGAGCAGCTGTGTCTCAGTAGACGGCATTTTATATTAGTTTTAACCGTTAACAAGACAAAACCATTTTGCATTTGTAGAGAGCAGCCATTGACCTTTCTTCTTCTGTTCAATTTCTCTGTTCCGGACCGCTTTAACGAGTCTCTTCTTGGATTCGAATTCTCTATACTCTGTTCTGTCCTAAATTAATTAATTTGTTCATCATTTCGCAAAAGCATGACTTTGTTGACCCGACATAGACTATAATAGCATTCAAACCCTCCTCCACCCTTCAATAAATGCTCGACCCTCAGCTCCAGATTCAATCCATTTCACTGTCAAATCTCATTGTCACGGATCTTTGTTCTCTGTGCCATAAAGTTGATTCCTTTGCTTGTCGGAGTGGATTATAGTTATAGTTATAGCTATGTCCGGAGACACGAGTGCTAACCAGAGGCAGCTTGACCAGACGGCCACTTGGGCCGTCGCCGGCGTCTGTGCTATCATCATCTTAATCTCCATCATCTTGGAGAAGGTCCTTCACCGTCTTGGAAACGTACGTATATGAATCATTCTCATCATTTTGTTTCTGGGTTTTGATTTGTTTCAACATTTCTGGTGTTTCTGACAACTTTTCTGCAAATGGTTCATCTTTCTTTTTTTTTTGGGTCTAATTATCCCATTAGGGTAGACACTATATTTGGGGTTTCATTAAAAACATGTATACTTTTGTTGGTCTGTCTGTGCCTTTTTGTCCCCTTCATGTTATTTTCTGAAGAAGATGGTTTCATTGTTGATGTTGGGTCTTTCTGTTACTAACTTGTCACTGTTTTGATCCAGTGGTTTACAGAAAGACATAAGAGTGCACTGTTTGAAGCTCTGGAGAAGGTCAAGGCTGGTATGGTGCTACTTTATGATTTATCTCATTGTTGCTGTTTTCCTGATTTAGTTGTAACTTATAATTGACTTACTTTGGTTTGCAGAGCTTATGGTTCTGGGTTTCATTTCACTTCTCCTCACTTTTTTTCAAACATTCATTGTCAAAATATGTATCCCGGCCAATGTTGCAAACACCTTGCTCCCTTGCCCCTCTACATCTCATACTCCAACTACCAACTCTAGTGAAGAGGAACATCGGAGGAAGCTTTTGTGGTATGACCATAGATTGTTAAGTTCCAGCGACACTGCAGCTGCTACATGCCCCGAAGTAATTTGCTTAACTTCTTTTCTTCGTTCATTAGCTTAGTAATTAGTTGACTGGGAAAAAGTGGTGTTTATGTTCTTCGTAGAGGTGATTGATCGTTAGCATGTTTTCAATTTTCCTTTAGCATAATCAAATGAATTACATGCACCGTATATCAATTATAGAAATTAGAAGTTGCATTGGAAGCATTATTCATAGGCAACGTAGCAAAGGTACTTTCCTTCATATAGTTCTTTGGGAAATGAAGGATGGACAATCCAAAACTTGGTTATATGAAATGAAATATGATCAGATTGATGAAACCATTATAGTGAACAAACTATAACTAGTAGTCGTATGAATTTGTCACGACTGTGACCTTGAAGCCCTTAAATTTTGGTTTATTGCAGATCTGTTATCAGTCTTCTGAACAAAATAAGTAGTTCACTTAGAATGTACAAATTAGAGGATAAAAGAAGTCAAATTGAGTTGTTGGTTGTTAATCTATTAGCTTGTAATAATGTAAATATTTGAACCAAACAAGAAAACATACAAAAGGACTCATTTACAGTTCCTATCTGTGTACATAGTTGTCCTTTGAAAAGTCAAATGAAATTTTAAACATATGTTCCAAATCATTCTTTATTCAATGAGAAGAAATAACAGAATCTGTTGGCTTATAATTAAAAGAGTTCTCAAAGTTTCGTTTCTGGTTTTGGTCTTTTCTACCCAGAAGAGAGGAGGCCAGAGTATATGCAAAACGTTTCCGCTGCAACTACAGTGGAATAGATCTCTATGATCATATTTCAAATTTGTATAGTAATAAAATTCATAAACTTGTTTATGAATATCAGAAAAAAAATCTAATTTTATTATACGGTCAAACTGTGTTCTTTGAATGTGGGACACTTGAACAACAGGCAATATCTTCCTGCAACAAAAATTGATGTATTTGTTGTTTTTCAGGGGAAAGAACCACTTATATCTCTTGAAGGATTGCATCAGCTGCACATCCTCATCTTCTTCTTAGCTGTTTTTCATGTCATCTACAGTTTAATCACTATGATGCTTGGAAGACTAAAGGTATGCAATTCTTTTTTCTTTCGTACATGATTTATTTTGTAACTCTTCAATTCATGCCATTCTATATTCATATATTAGAAAGAGTGAGGCATAGTGTTTATGGGACCCACTTCAGATGCCTGCAACCTCATTAATCATTAAAATTCATTTGAATTGTCATCCTCAAACCATGACTCCTTGCACAATTCAAGCCAGTACAATCAAGAGTGTCATATAACAGGTTCAGTTTAAAACTTGAATCAACTGTGAAGCATCATGTCACTGGTTCAAACGGGCTAATCTGTTTAGATATTATAGTACAGAAATGTGCTTTCCATTTTATTCAAGTGATTGATATTAAAACGAATAGCTGAATGATATTTTACTAATTGCTTACTTTAATAGATTCGTGGATGGAAGAAGTGGGAAGAGGAGACTATGTCCGAGAACTTTGAGTTTTCTAATGGTATGTTAGACCCTTATCCTCTATGTTACAGCTTGAAGTACACAACATTCTTGATCATGACATATTGGAATCTAATAACCGTTCACGTACATTATCATGCATGCAGATCCTTCAAGATTCAGGCTTGCCCATGAGACATCCTTTGTTAGAGCTCATACCAGTTTCTGGACTCGGATTCCATTATTCTTCTATGTCGTAAGTGCTCTTTTAAGTCCTAACTTACCAAACTATCTGCTTGGACAAATACTAAACTTGCCAAAATCTTTTGTTGTTGTTGCAGGGATGTTTCTTTCGACAGTTTTTTAGGTCTGTTAGTAGGTCAGACTACTTGACACTGCGGAATGGTTTCATTTCTGTAAGTGTTGAACTTTCAGTATCTCCTTGTAGATCTATCATCTTTGTTTGTTTCTTACTGTGGTAAGTGTTTACAGGTTCATTTAGCTCCCGGAAGCAAATTTAACTTCCAAAAGTACATCAAACGGTCGTTGGAGGATGACTTCAAGGTGGTCGTAGGAGTGAGGTAATGATCTGTTAATCTGCATATTACTAGTTAACCTTCTCTAGTCAGTCTGACCTCAGTTACTTGGGAATATATTTGGTACTGATGTGTAATTTTTATCTGCAGCCCTGCGTTGTGGGCTTCTTTTGTGGTGTTCTTGCTTCTCAATGTTAATGGTAAGCAACTTCTTTCCTTTCCCAAGTAGTAAAATCTCCACTTTGAAATTGAATTCAAAGTTAAACTGTTTTCTTTTCCAGGATGGAAAGCATTATTTTGGGCATCCATAATCCCTGTAATTGTAAGAATTTTTTTCCCCATGACACAATTTTAAGGCTAATGTATAAACATAAAGAGTCTGATAGAGTTAGCGGTTGCAGTTAATCTTGGCTATTGGGACAGAGCTTCAGTGCATATTAACAAAGATGGCTCTTGAGATCTCAGAAAGACATGCAGTGATCCAAGGGATTCCCCTAGTGCAAGGCTCCGACAAATACTTTTGGTTTGGTCGCCCACAGTTGGTTCTTCAACTCATCCATTTTGCGTTATTTCAGGTACTCAACTTTACTGTTACCTCTCAATGGACCTTGTGTTTTCGTAATTACCATTCTGGAATGGTGGTTACCAAATTGTAGAGCTTTTAGATTACTAACTTTGATTATCTTTTTTTTTTTCTTCCTTACAGAATGCATTCCAAATAACATACTTCTTCTGGATATGGGTAAAGAACTTTTCACTAAATTGTTTTATATCGATAATTAAATTTATTGCCCACAGCCAGCTGATAAATGACATTGCAGTATTCGTTTGGATTGAAGTCGTGCTTCCATGCTGATTTGAAGCTGGCCATAGTTAAAGTTTCTCTAGGGTAAGCCCATTTTTTCTCCATTCAACAATGGAAATTGTATTCAGCCTCGAATGGGATTGAACCGAATTATTGTTTAATTCTGTTTTGGGCTCTTCAGGGTTGGGGTACTATGCTTGTGCAGCTACATCACACTTCCCTTGTATGCCCTTGTAACACAGGTACTTTCCCTTACCATCTTTCTAGAAACTTCTAGAATGAATATAACGACTTGTGTTGATTTAGGATGTTCTTTGTTGGACATGTTCCTTCACATTGCTAATTGATGGGATATTGACAGATGGGTTCGCGCATGAAGAAATCTATATTTGACGAGCAAACATCCAAGGCCCTCAAAAACTGGCGTATGGCTGTGACAAAGAGGCGCGGGGGCAAGTCACCCACCAGGACTCTGGGAGGAAGCAGCCCTACTCCTTCAACATTATCGGGACACACACTTCGTCGTTACCAAACCACAGGCCACTCGGGCCGCTCCTATGGAGAGCCCGGCGTCTCTGATTATGAAGCTGAGCCTCTGTCACCCTCATCACCAAGCACCCTTTACGTCAGAGTCGATCCACCTACTGAAACGTTGGATGGAACCAGAAATGAAGATGACTTCTCGTTTGTCAAGCCCGCACCACCTAAAGAAGCATGACCGGATTGTATTCATTATTTTTCTGTTTTATTCTTTGATAAGTTTGCAGGAAGTAGCATTTCTTGTACATTGTGTGTCAAGTTATACTCAAACTTACAATCTTTGGTACTCTTTTGTTATTGAGTATCTCTACTTTGAGTTCTGTACACATCCATAAATCCACAGCTGTGCATGAAAGAAGTTTTTTTGTGATTGTGCAGCTAAATTGTTCATCTGAAAGTCCGACTCGTCTATAAACTTGAGGTTGCAAGTGAAGGCATAAACTGGCTATTTAACTTTGTGAATGAATCCACATTTAATAAACTGCTCACGTACAAGCCGGGATGCAAACCATATGAAGTAAAATGTTATACCTTCACCATAGACATTTGAGCCGAATTAAAATGATTATATAAAGCCGAATTAAAATGACATAAAATGATTATATAAATTTCATATCAAACTCTTGTATCATATTAAAACTTGATTTAATTAAAATATCAGATGAAAGATTATGCTAATTATATTATATAAATTAGTAAATAAATATTGATAATTGTAGATATAGTGTCATAAACAGAGGAGGGATGCAAAGACAGGTCATTGATCCATCTTCCTGCCATGAGATTGGCACAAAAACTATAGAAAAGTGATAAGTTAGGGAAAAGGAGGTACATGACAAATGAAGAGATGGGAAAAGGTACATGTAATGTAACTGGAATTGGGTACTGAAATGCCAAAATGGAAGAAAAGTGAAGGGTTTTGGGTCATTTTGTCAATTAGTGGGTGGGACAGCTGCACATGTTATAATTGGGGAGAACCTTTTAGGACAAGATACTTATCTGCTTTCCACCTTGTCAATCATATATCAATCTTCATCCTAATATATGTATCATACTTGTGTTGCATGCCTCAATGTATCCAAGAGCTTTGATGTTTTGGTTACATATGATATGTTGCCAATCGCATCATAATTACATGTTTCAGATATGAGATTTTGTAAGGTGATTATCTATGTATTGTTGATGTTAAACTCAAATGATCAATCGTATGATAAATTAAATTGAAATTCCATACTTGAAATAATAATTGAATGGATAATTGATTGGGTGCAGGTTAAAGAGTAAGCTCTAATATTATGTATTTGTAGAATTTGTGCCCTAGTTCAATACAAAGTTATGTCTATAATTACTATATCATCAGATTCGCAATTAAATAAAATTGGCATTTTATTACTAGTGGTTGTAGTAATAAGTTGAATGTGAATTGATCTGTATCATTGAGTGTGCCATCACTAATTGTAGAACTATCGATTTGTACGGTTCAAATTCAATAGGTCATTGGTCAGTTAAGCTTCATCAGAAGCAATTAGTATGAAGATGACTCTTTATGATCACGCTCTACTGATCATTGGTAATTGGATTACCGAAGTTAGATCATAGATATCATTTGGGAAAAGATATTGGACGGCCCGATATGAGTATGAAGCATAAATGCAGTCATGAGCATACTCATTTGGTGTAGTATATCATTGTATCGTTATCACCGAGGAGTATTTATGATTACTATACAATCAATACTCAAGTTTGACATAATCATAACGTTACTTGTAACAGAGTAGCCATAACAGATATGATTGGCTTGGGAACGAGATGTATGAGTGATACAGATGGCGGCTAAGAGATTTGTCCCTCATACTTCGGTATGGGAACGATATCTGTTTGGGCCATTTGATGAGAATGATTGAGGGGAAATGCATGGCCATGCTACTGATACGGGGTATCATTCTCAATCATCTTTAGATCAAGAAACAGTGATTAATTAAATAAGGATGAAAACTTTATGCCTTATGATCAATCTGGATATCTAGTGACAACGGGATAGTGATATAGACGTCACGAGGTCAAGTTAAAACAGTCGATCATCATGGTTATTGGATAATCATAATGTCTTGCTAGAGGCCACTTATAATGGATTGGGTGAAACGGGGTTTCACGCCAATCTGCCAATTGAGTCATGAACATACAGGGTCACACACAAACGATGCGACCCAAAGCTAATGGGAGAAGAAGGTGAAAGGAAAGGGCCACAGACTATGGAACTGGTCACGGGTCTGTGGCGAGAACCATGGCCGGGTCGTGGTGGGTATGGCAAGACTGTGGCTAGGTGAACCACAGGATCGTGACCAAGGGATTGGCCACGGGTCCGTGGTCGAACCAAGTAAAAGGCCACGGGTCGTGGCGTGGCCACGGTGCGGCAAAGTTTGGCCACAGCCCCGTGGCGGGTCGACGTGCGACATATTTGCGGAAACGATTTTGCGAATAATTGTCATGTTCTGAAGCAATTATAACAACTGCTTCAAATCAGAAAAACTACGATTCCCTTTTTTCGCAAAGTCGGTTTATTTTTCCTTCATCAGAGAGACTCACAGAGAGAGAAGAAGAGTTCTAGCAGACTTAATTTTCTCAAGTTTCGAAGTAAGGCGTATCGATATGGATACCAGTAGAGGACAAATAACGTTTGCGTTGCTGATTCAAGAGAAAAACCGGATCTACAAAGGTATAAATCTCAATTAATCCCAATTTGATAAATTGCTAGATCGCATGAAAGGAACGAGGTTATTTATTGCTTCCGCTGCATAATTGATTGGATCCCTCGTTTTCCAACAGTATTCTCCTCAAACTCATGGGTCATATTGAGAACAACATATGTTGAATTATGTATACATCACAGTAAATTAATCGTTATTCCGTCTAGACATAGGTTTAAGACCACTCATAGCGTTGTATACTCACAATCAACTTAAAATTCTACACTAAAAAAATATATTAAAACCTTAAAATCCCAAGTAATATTGAGATTCATATACTTTGACACAGGACTTTTATAGTATTTAAAAGGGGAAATTACAAAAAGTCACAGTAAACTTTACACTTTTTATGTAAAATCACGGTTCATTATAATTGTACATAAAACTACAATTAACTCTATTTTCATAACACACCGTTAGTTCTCTGTTAATTTTATTTTTTATTAATTATGAAATGACTGAAGCACCTGTCCAAGTTCTTTAAAATTTTAAAGTATGTCCTTTGTTCTCTTTTCTCTCCTTCTCCAATCTCTTTCTCCAACCAACTCCTCACCGGATCCTATTTTCTCATCATTTCAAACAAAAAAGCAAAATACCCCTTATTTTCGTAATAGTTTTTCTTTATTCATTATGTTCTGTATTCATAAAGCAAACATTGTCATAATATGAAAGATCCTGTCAAAATAAGAATGATAATAAGATTAAAGTATTTTAAGAAAAAGAGAGATCTATGGATCATATATGAGAAGGACTGACATTCTCTGAATATATTCATAGAAGAAATATATTAATAATATGAGAAAAACAAAGTAAATGGAAAAAACCGAAAAATGAAAGAGGTACCCCTCTGATCTCCAATATACATGCTAAAAAAATACCGTCCTAGAATCTTCTTTAGTCGCATTGAAGACCATGTCACTTAAGAAGTTGAGTGCACGTTTCAGCCAATATATTTGGAATCAATATCCATTTTGGTCAAAAGAATGTTGGTCTTTTTTGTAGAAAATTTATCAACTATAGTATGGGAACTAACGTAGGTCATGTACTCTGCTATATTGTGTTTTTGGGCTTCTGCTCTACAGTGCTCATACCCATTTTTTCTGAATATTCGATTTTATAGAAAATCTTTTTAAATAAACTACCTAGGAATTTGTACTCTTTATTTTTTATAGGGTTGAAACAAGGTTCTTTCCACTTGGTATTTTCTAATTGATTAAATAGAAATAAAAAGAAAACATGAAATCCCAAAAAAAGAAAAGAGATATAACATTTATTAGAAATACAACAAATCCATTTATTCAAATTAGAAATATAATAGATCTTTTTCTCAAATTCTCCCTGGCCCCCTTCTATCAATAAATACAATAAATAGTCTCTTTCTATTATTTGTGCATTCAATTCTTACTAGATGCACGACAATGGGACCCTCCAATAAGTCTGTCTACCACTACCAATAAGTCGATTGAATTTAGAATTTGGAATGGAAGAATTATAAGGATATTTAAAATGTGCAACGTTTAATTAATCGAATGTATAACCCTTTGGTCATTTGTCGAAGGGAGAGGTGTTGGGACTGACGCATGCGGAGAGGCTTTTCTGCAATCCCGTGCTTGGCTTCATCTTATATTAGTGGGCCTCCAACCCATGATAAACTAATTATCATAGGTTACTTCCAGATTTTCTGAGCATCTCCTTGTAATATAAGTAATACATAATTTTCTAGTCGTTGACATACAGAGCAATGAAACTCCCCCTGAAAAATCAAATTTATAAGCACGAGAGGAGTGGAAAAGGTGGAAATGAAGCATATTCATTACTGAAGGGCATAGAAGAGTCACTAAGCATATTCATTATTGAATGGCATACAAGAGTCACTACACTATTTAGGCATTTGGGTCGCATATATTGAGCCCGTATGCAACCAAGAAAGTGAATTCGGGCTGCATCCACAATGGAGTTGGCTGCTTACATTGCACGCAGCACAAATGACAAAAATGTTGTAGTGAGCTAAGATGACAAGGAAACTTCCACCTTATTGGGATCCACAGTATGACTCCCTTCAAAAACTATTTTCTCATATATCTGCATAAAAAAAGAATGCAAAACTTAGGCTCAACCCAGAATTAGTTACGTTTTAACGTCTAAAGTTCTGTTTTAGATTGAGAACCAATCACTTTTTTTTTTGGTTTATGCAATTAAGGTCTGATACCTCACAACCACTTTTACCTCTTGATCAAGAACTTGAAGCAACTGGAAGAAGACTTTGGCTCAAGTCTAAACAAACTACTGGAGTTTGATCTCCGTGTAGACGAGGTACGTAGGACGATCAAATGGGATTTGGGCTCAAGTCCATATTAACATTTTGGTTCATATTTGTTCGTGCACATACATGAATAGGTTCAAACATGGTGGTCCATAACCCGCAAGTCCCAAGATCGTAACCAAGCTCAAAGACGCATCACGTTGGAATGTCTCATATCTATAAATTAAAGACTATGGACCACTTGAAGAGGCTTGAAGAGGTCTTCAAGAAATAACGATTCTATTATCCTTTTTGTCAATTAATCGAATTACAAAGAGCTGGCATCGGGTTTCGCGGTTAAATTTTAAATTTCGTTGTACTTGAGATATCGTAAAACCCAACACTTAATAACTCAAAAATTTAGATTAGGTGCTTTAAAGAAGAATTTGACAGCTACTCATGTGAGTGTGATAGTGTTGCAGCTAACTATGAAAGACGAGTGGAAGTCTTGCTAGAGCACTCACTAAAATCGAAGTGTACCATTCTTGTTACCTCATTTCGATATGTGTTAATTTAATTTGAAACTCATTGATACTTAAGTATGACATTTTCCTCTCATGAACATTCCCTCTGTTTTTCTTTCTCGTTTAGAAAGATTTTTGTTTCTCACTCTTTCTCAATCCATTTGTGGAGGATTGTTGTATAAAATGGATGAGAGTATGTGAGAGAATGTGTGAGTGGGCCTTTGTGGGCTAGTAGTTGTTGCTCGGCCGATAGTTTTTATTTATTTATTTTATTTTAAATCTTATATATAGTTTTTCTTAACTCATTTTA